>JARQWZ010007037.1:0-42938 GCA_033150135.1 Gobio occitaniae
TCAGAAATGGGTGTGTTGGAGGGGTGTTTATTACAACATAATCATGGTTTATGAAGACATTTCATGTGTCCCCGTAAATCAAAATAGCTTTAAAAACATACTAAACAATGTTTTAATAAAAATGTAAAAATGCAGAATGTTTTCTGTGATGGTAGGTTTAGGGGTTGTGTGTGTGTGTGTGTGTGTGTGTTTGTGCGATATGTAAGGCTTAGGGGTAGTGTAGGGGGATAGAATTTACAGTTTGTACAGTATAAAAACCATTAAGTCTATGGAATGCCCTCTGCCTGTCTTTCCCCTTCCCCCTCTCTATCACTCTCTCTGTGTGTGTGTGTGTGTGTGTGTGTGTGTGTGTGTGTGTGTGTGTGTGTGTGTGTGTGTGTGTGTGTGGGCATGTTTTCGTGAAATATCAGGACACAAATGTGTATAATAACATGGGTATGACATAGGTATTACAAACAGAGGGTGAAATATGAGGACGTTCCCCATGTCCTCACTTTTCAAAATGCTTATAAATCACACAGAACAAGTTTTTTTTTCACAGAAAGTGAACTGCACAGTCTCCTGTGAGGGCTAGGTTTAGGGGCAGTGTGTGTGTGTGTGTGTGTGTGTGTGTGTGTGTGTGTGTGTGTGTGTGTGTGTGTGTGTGTGTGTGTGTGTGTGTGTGTGTGTGTGTGTGTGTGTGATGGGTAGAGGTTTAGGGGCAGGGGCAGTGTAAGGGGATAGAAAATACGGTTTGTACGGTATAAAAACCATTATGCCTATGGAATGTCCTCACATTTCACAAAAACAAACATGTGTGTGTGTGTGTGTGTGTGTGTGGAGGGGGAAGTCTCTCTCTCTCACCCTGTGAGTATGTGTGTGTGCCTTTCTCTCAGTCCTTCCCCTCCCCCCTCACTCTCCCCTCTATCATTGTGTGTGTGTGTGTGTGTGTGTGTGTGTGTGTGTGTGTGTGTGTGTGTGTGTGTGTGTGTGTGTGTGTGTGTGTGTGTGTGTGTGTGTGTGTGTGTGTGTGTGTGTCTTTCTCTATTTATTTTTTATATTGGACCACACATATTGATTTCAAATATATTCAACATATTTTTTTTCAGAGAGTGAAATAAAAAAAAACTTTCTCCCACCATTTAGATTTTATTTCTTTTTGTTGTTAAAATCTTGTGAATCTTGTTCAATGTGCAGATTGCCTCTCTCTCAGTCCTTCCCCTCCCCCCTCACTCTCAGGCTCACCCTGGGTGTGTGTGTGTTTGAGTGTGTGCGCGCACGTGTGTGTGTGGTGTGTGTGTGTGGGGGGGGTGTCTCTCTCACCCTGTGAGTTTGTGTGTGTGCCTTTCTCTCTCGGAATGATAATTTACCCCTTTCGTATCATAGACTATCACAAAAAACTATCACTTTAGTGTGAATAAGTAAAAAAGAACAACAAACACCTTGAATTAAATACTGGCCTTCTGGACTTACAAAATTTTGAGCAGGAAAATATAACTTTTATTTATTTTATCCTATGACATTAAAATTAATCTAGATTTAAATTACATCATGGGTGTGGCTTGTGGTGATAGTGGCACCAGTTGCTGCGGTAAATGTGGCATATTCGAGCGATTCTAGAATATTCTCCTGTTTAAATGCATATTGCCTGCCGTGCACAGTTAAGCTGATGCCACCGGCGTGGCGGTGCCACCGGCTTGGGCCCGTCATCGCTGCTCGCAGCTTTAATTATTATTATTATTTTATCGACTTCTCGGGCACTTTTGGGGCCCTTACCATGCTCAAAAACTCTTGAAACTTTGCACACACATCGGAATTCGCGGCCATCAGAGCCGGGCTGAAGCTGGTACCCGGGCGTGGCAGGGGGGCTCGACAGCGCCCCCTAAAGTGGGGTCTGAAAACTTGGTCTATATATCAAACACACTTGCACGTACATGTATGAAACTCGGTACACATATAGATCTCAGCGGGCCAAACAACTTTCGTGCTCTAAGTTACGTGTCAGCCCAACAGGAAGTGAGCTAATATGGGTTGTTCTGAAAACACATGCTCTGGAATTTAATATACTCCTCCGAGGCCATTGTTTCAATCAGTGCCAAACTCGGTCAGCATGAAGTCAAGACACAGAGGATGCTAAATTGCGAACGGATTTTTGATATCTTAAACGGTTTGGCCGTGGCGAAGCAACGAATTTATGGCGAGAAAAGGTAAACAGGAAGTGTGTAATAACTTGTGCAAACATAGACTGATTTGGATGAAACTTCAGCTGTGTGTTCGTTGTAAGAGGCCGATCACATGGATATGACTTTTGTGAGTCAAAGTTATAGCGCCACCAACTGGCAGCAGGAAGTGTGTCACTTTCAAAAATGCTTTGAATCACCATCTTATTTTCACTCGATTGACTTCAAACTTCATCAGTATAATGTGAAAACATGACAGATAGAGACATATGAATGAATTCCTGATATTTCAAATAATTCTGCCATGGCAACATGTCAAAGTTTAATAATGTTTTTGGCTGTTTGTGTGCCCTCCCCTCTATCACCAAAAGGTGGCAGTGTTGTATTATTTTTGAAACTCCCTTTCTCTCTCTCTCTCTCTCTCTCTGTGCTTGCTTATGTGATTTATGAGGACACAAATGTGTATGATGATGGGTATTGGTATTACAACGTAGTGGTTAATGTGGACATGAACTATGACACTATATCACTACAGGACTCATTTTCTAAATGACATTTGAGTTACAATTCTTATCACCTGACAGCCGTGATTTCATGTACTCATTCAGACAGAACTCTTTTTTTAAAACAGAGGAGTGTGAGTGTGTTTTCTATACATGTGCTTTACAGAAGGTCATGTGCTGTGTTTGCAAAGATCACTTTTGACACATTTGTCTTTAAATTCATTATTTACTGACATAGTTCAAATTTATTTTTTTTAAAAATTCACATTATTTTCTACAAGTGTCTGTTTATAAGTGTCTTTTTTCACAGAAAGTTTTTGTTTGAACGTGAATATTTGTATAATTCAGGGTCTGAGTTTTTACGTTCTCCTCGTAGGTGATTTATTCAATCTCCACCAAACTCGGTCAACGTGAAACGGAAGCTTAACGCATTAAAAATATTTAACGCAAATAACACAGCGTCCGTTTTTATATCCATTTTTGCTTAGCGTTACATGATCACGCTCCTATTCATGTAAATGCTTCCAAGCGCGACAAGACACAAGAGAGCGCGCTGTATGCCAGTGTCCTGTCTGTGTGTGTGTGTGTGTGTGTGTGTGTGTCAGTGTCCTGTCTGTGTGTGTGTGTGTGTGTGTGTGTGTGTCCTGCCTGTGTGTGTGTGTATGTGTGTGTGTCAGTGTCCTGTCTGTGTGGATGCGTCTCATGTCAGCTAATCAAGGGACACTGACACACACACACACACACACACACACACACACACACACACTCGATGCATAGATAGACTCGCGTCAGTTTCCTGCTCACATCGAGTTCTCTTTTGCTCTTGAACAAACAATAACACAGAGGATTTTGAGTATTCTCATATTAGAGTCTTAAATTAGTTAAATAACGTCTTAAATGAACTTTAAAGAGTTGTGAGGAAATGAGATGCGCGGGACCGCGCGTGAGATCCGCGGTTGTTCTTAAAGTGACAGGAGCACTGATGATGCCTGTCATTAATGTTCATCAAAGAACAACGGGAACAGAAAAAATTGTAGCTTTAATGATGATTCATCTATATTTCATTTATTATTTATGCAGTTAAGGAAGGTTTGATAACTATTACATTTCTGTATAACAGGGAAGGCCATGGGTAAATATAACATTTATTATTTTGGGTTTATGTAAAGATTGTTTTAAGTTCACTTAAATTAAAAGTTGTTTTTTTAAAGCCTAATAAATGTTGAAATTGGGAGCTTTCAGTTATACTGTAATGTAACGTCATTAATGTTTCATAGAGACTTTAGTATCAGTGATAATGGCCTTCATTCATAAAAAATGACACAGCTTGAAACTCAACACACACATCAGAGATGTCAGTCAGTGGAAATGGGCAAAGCCTCAGAAATGGGTGTGTTGGAGGGGTGTTTATTACAACATAATCATGGTTTATGAAGACATTTCATGTGTTCCTGTAAATCAAAATAGCTTTAAAAGCATACTAAACAATGTTTTAATAAAAATGTAAAAATGCAGAATGTTTTCTGTGATGGTACGTTTAGGGGTAGTGTGTGTGTGTGTGTGTGTGTGTGTGTGTGTGTGTGTGTGCGATATGTAGGCTTAGGGGTAGTGTAGGGGGATAGAATGTACAGTTTGTACAGTATAAAAACCATTAAGTCTATGGAATGCCCTCTGCCTGTCTTTCCCCTTCCCCTTCCCCCTCACTCTCACTCTATCACTGTGTGTGTGTGTGTGGGGGGGGGGGGGGGGTCTCTCTCTCACCCTGTGAGTTTGTGTGTGTGCCTTTCTCTCAGTCCTTCCCCTCCCCCCTCACTCTCACTCTATCATTGTGTGTTGTGTTTGTGTGTGTGTGTGTGTGTGTGCCTTTCTCTCAGTCCTTCCCCTCCCCCCTCACTCTCACTCTATCATTGTGTGTTGTGTTTGTGTGTGTGTGTGTGTGTGTGTGTGTGTGTGTGTGTGTGTGTGTGTGTGTGTGTGTGACTTTCTCTCTTGATGATGATAATTTAACCCTTTCATATAGGCTATCACAAATAACTATCACTTGAAATAAAAACGTAATGTGATGTTTTTGCCAAGATCACGTATGATGCACGTCTTTAAATTAATTATTTTATTTACTGATATAATGTAAATGTATTAAAACATAAATTTCACATGATTTTATAAAAGTGGCTATTTATAATAAACTTCCATAAAATGTAGACATGCATCTTACTCTTACCTGACACTGATATTAAAATCATCTTTGCAGTTTCTGTGATTTGGCTCCATTTATACATTTTTTTATTAAAAAATTTTTATTGCACCACCGATATTGAAATGAAAGCATGCATTATGGTGCATTAGATTAGTGCACAAACGGTAGCTAAGGTAGCTCAAAAACACATGAAGAGAAGTGTTAGAATAAAACAACATCAGCATTCAAATGGTATTCTGAACTCATTACTATTTGACCTTTGACATCATCTGACATGAAATTAATTTAAATGTAATTCGTCTCATAGATGTGGCTGTTGTGGTTTGTAGTCATAGCAGCACCAACTGCTGCAGTTAATGTGGCGAATTCAGGTTACTTTGACATAGTCCTTTTATGTTTTCCCATTTTAAATGCCTATTGCCTGCCGTGCACAGTTAAACTGATGCCACCGGCGTGGCGGTGCCACCGGCTTGGGCCCGTCATCGCTGCTCGCAGCTTTAATTATTATTATTCTTCTTCTTCTTCTCCCGAATGAATCGCTTTTTTGGGGGCCTAAACATGCTCGAAAACTCACAAAACTTTCAAAACTCGTCCAAATTGGCGAAAATTTACGTCTGTTATGGTATTCAGAATTAGGCGTGGCAAAATGGCTCGACAGCGCCACCTAACGTAGTGCCCCTCCCGCTACGTTTCACGTAGAGCTATGAAATTCGGTATACACATGTAACAGCCCAATACCTACAAAAAAGTCTCTACGTGCAAAATCTGAAAACCAACAGGAAGTCAGATATTTTTAATTTTTTGTTGCAAAATGTGCCATTTCCAGACGTTGTACTTTAACGAACTCCTCCTAGAGATTTAATCAGATCAACATCATATTTGGTCAGTCTAATCTAAAGGCCTTTGCGACGTTAAATTGCGAAGATCTTGAGTTTTCCCTGAAGGGTGTGTCCGTGGCGGCCTTGCAAAATCTGATGTTTCGCCATGAAACAGGAAGTTGTTGTAACTCGGACATGCAATGTCTGATCTGCCCCAAACTTCACATGTTTTATTAGAGTCCTTGCCTGAAGACATCAATATGCCAATATTCAGTGACAGTCATAGCGCCACCTGTGGGCAACAGGAAATGGCATGTTTTACGCTGTGATTAACTCCTCATTGAGATGTAACCAGATCAACATCATATTTGGTCAGTCTAATCTAAAGGCCTTGGTGATGTTATATTGCGAAGATCTTGAGTTTTCCCTGAAGGGCGTGTCCGTGGCGGCCTGACAAAGTCTGATGTTTCGCCATGACACAGGAAGCTGTTGTAAGTCAGGCATACAATGTCCAACCTGCCACAAACTTCATATGTTTGATAAGAGTCCTGGCCTGAAGACATCTACATGAGTTTCAGAATTAGGCGTGACAAAATGGCTCCATAGCGCCACCTACAACATTTCAACTAAGTGCCCCTCCCGCTACGTTTCACGTACAGGTATGAAATTTGGTAGACATATGTAACAGCCCAATACCTACAAAAAAGTCTCTTGGTACGAAATCTGAAAACCAACAGGAAGTGAGATATTTTGATTTTTCTTTACTAAATTGTTGCAAATTTTCCCATTTCCAGATGTTGTACTTTAATCAACTCGGCATAGAGATTTAATCAGATCAACATCATATTTGGTCAGTCTAATCTTAAGGCCTTTGCAACGTTAAATTGCGAAGATCTTGAGTTTTCACTGAAGGGCGTGTCCGTGGCGGCCTCAGAAATTTAGTTGTTTCGCCATGAAACAGGACATTGTTGTAACTCGGACATACAATGTCTGATCTGCCCCAAACTTCACATGTTTTATTAGAGTCCTTGCCTGAAGACATCAACATGCCAATATTCAGTGACAGTCATAGCGCCACCTGTGGGCAACAGGAAATGGCATGTTTTACGCTGTGATTAACTCCTCATTGAGATTTAATCAGATCAACATCATATTTGGTCAGTCTAATCGAAAGGCCTTGGTGATGTTATATTGTGAAGATCTTGAGTTTTCCCTGAAGGGCGTGTCCGTGGTGGCCTGACAAAGTCTGATGTTTCGCCATGACACAGGAAGCTGTTGTAAGTCAGGCATACAATGTCCGATCTGCCCCAAACTTCACATGTTTGATAAGAGTCCTGACCTAAACCCATCTACATGCCAATATTCAGTTAGTCATAGCGCCACCTGCTGGCAACAGGAAATGGCATGCTTTATACTATAATTCACTCCCAGAAACACTTTTAAATATGCCATGAAATCCCAAACATGCTAGAAACACAATAAATCTTGCAACACGTGGATACGTGCTACTGTATGTGATTTACGCCATTAAACAGGAAGTTGTTGTAACTCAGGTATACAATGTCCGATCTGCCTCAAACTTCACGTTTGATAATAGTCCTGACCTGAAGACTACATGGCAATATTCAGTTATAGTCGAAGTGCGACCTGCTGGCAGAAAGAAGTGGGGCACATTGAAGTGAGTTTGCCATATTTCTTCTATATTTACCCGCTTAAATGCATGTCGCCCACTATTCACTGTTTTCCTGAGGCCACCGGGTGGCGGTGCATGTGCGAGGGCCCTTTCATCGCTGCTAGCAGCTTTAATTATTATTATTATTATTATTTTATCGACTTCTCGGGCACTTTTGGGGCCCTTACCATGCTCAAAAACTCTTGAAACTTTGCACACACATCGGAATGCGCGGCCATCAGAGCCGGGCTGAAGCTGGTACCCGGGCGTGGCAGGGGGGCTCGACAGCGCCCCCTAAAGTGGGTCTGAAAACTTGGTCTATATATCAAACACACTTGCACGTACATGTATGAAACTCGGTACACATATAGACCTCATCGGGCCAAACAACTTTCGTGCTCTAAGTTACGTGTCAGCCCAACAGGAAGTGAGCTAATATGGGTTGTTCGGAAAACATATGCTCTGGAATTTAATATACTCCTCCGAGGCCATTGTTTCGATCATTGCCAAACTCGGTCAGCATGAAGTGAACATATTCAGGATGCTAAATTGCGAGCGGATTTTTGATATCTCAAATGGTTTGGCCGTGGCGAAGCAACGAATTTATGGCGAGAAAAGGGAAACAGGAAGTGTGTAATAACGTCTGCAAACATTGACTGATTTGGATGAAACTTCAGCTGTGTGTTCGTTGTAAGAGGCCGATCACATGGATATGACTTTTGTGAGTCAAAGTTATAGCGCCACCAACTGGCAGCAGGAAGTGTGTCACTTTCAAAAATGCTTTGAACCACCATCTTATTTTCACCAGATTTATTTCAAACTTCATCAGTATAATGTGAAAACATGACAGATAGAGACGTATGAAATAGATTCCTGAAATTTTAAATTTTGTTGCCATGGCAACGTGTCAAAGTTTAATAATCTTTTGGCTGTTTTGAGGCTCTTAGCATGCTTGAAATTGCTTGAAACTGCTTGAAACTCAACACACACATCAGAGATGTCAGTCAGTACACATTGGCAAAGCCTCAAAAACGGGCGGGGATGAGGGGCTCTCTAGCGCCACCTTTTGACAAAAGTGGGGGGGTTAGTTTTATCTACAGTCACCAATCTCGGTACATATATTGTTCTCTTCGATCCGGACAACTTTCTAATTTACAATCATTAGCTCCGACCAACAGGAAGTCAGATATTTTGGTTTGAAGGTAAATATTTGTATAATTCAGGGTCTGAGTTTTTACGTTCTCCTCGTAGGCGATTTATTCAATCTCCACCAAACTCGGTCAACATGAAACAAAGATACGGAAGATGCTAAAATGCGAACGGATATTGGATATCTCAAACGGTGTTGCCATGGCGAGGGATTAAATAAGGACAAAAAAAGGAGAACAGAAATTGTCTCATATCTTGTAAAATAATATTTTGATTTAAATTAAATTAAGATCGTATGTTCGGTAATTGAACTTGGATTAATTTAAAAGGACTATACTATTTTTCAGATCAATATATTTATTTATTTTAAATATTTTTTTAAATAATCAATTCAGTGTCTGTCTGTGCTGCTCTCCCCTCAATGAACACAAGATGGCAGCATTGTATTAGTTTTGAAGCAGGATAAAAAAAAAATTCCATCTCTCTTTCTCTCTAAGGGGTTTGTCTGTGTGTGTGTGTGTGTGTGTGTGTGTGTGTGTGTGGCCAGGCCACCAACTGGCAGTGTGTCACTTTCAAAAGTGCTTTAATTCACTGTCTAGCTTTAAAAACATTCTAAACAATGTTTTATTCAAAATGTAAAAATGCAGAATGTTTTCTGTGATGGTAGGTTTAGGAGTAGGGGTAGTGTAGGGGGATAGAATGTACAGTTTGTACAGTATAAAAACCATTAAGTCTATGCAATGTCCTCTGCCTTCCTTTTGAAGGGGGGTTGGGGGTTAGCAACTAAAGCAAGCCTGTGTGTGTGTGTGTGTGTGTGTGTGTGTTTGAAGGGGGGTGGGGGTTGGCAGCTTAAGCATGCCTCTCTGCGTGTGTGTGTGTGTGTGTGTGTGTGTGTGTGTGTGTGTGTGTGTGTGCAGGCCCGTCGCGACAAGGCAGGCAAACCAAGCAATTGCTTGGGGCCTCGAGCTGGCCTGGGGCCCCAAGACAGCGACAGGTTAAGAATAAAATGAAACGACAAACTGTGTGAGCGCCCCATTGATAGTCAATGCAGTAAAGTGCAATGACACTGTTATCGGGATCCCCCTTAAGGGGCCCCTCTCAGAAGTCGCTGACAGCAGCCAGCCAACCACGCGATCTCTGCTGTCGGCAAAATACAAAATCTTCGGATTTGAAGCGGAATTTTATGCTTCAGGAAGCCAGAAAAGAAAAAAGAGAAAGGAAGAGGAGGATAAGAAAAAACAAGATAGTGGTATGTGATAAATTACACTGGATAAAATAGCTCTACTTGTCTTGTACAAAAAAAGTGTAAGTTTGCAGCAGGTAGGCTAGCAAAAATATGTTTATGTTAGCTATGTTACCTGCCTGACGGCAAATGCTGCTTTTAACGAACAGTTAGTGCAACTTTTTTTTCGAACAGACGGAATGACATGAGATTGCTATAGCTTTGTAATAGGTTTTGATGAAAGTGGCATAGCATGCTATACTAACTATTATTTATGCTATGCATAAATAACCTGGAATAGTTAATATAGCATGCTATATTAACAATTATTATAAACATTATTTAACCAGAAAGAGGCAGAGGAACATTATTTTTTTCATAGCTTATCTTAATGTGCTAGTGTCGGGATATATACGGTAGTGACAGTTTATGCAAATATGACATTATTTTTATGAGTTACCAATAGATCTTGAACAATTACTTTATTCTGTGGCAATTTTTACACTATTACATTTTGAAGTAGAGTATCAGGACAACCCACATGTTTGACTGGTACTGTTTACATGTTTTACTGGTACTGCCCACGTTTTACTGGTACTGTTTATTAAACTATTTAACAAGGTATTATAGTCATCGGTTGCAACTTTACAATAACCATCCAGATAATGTTTATAGACAGTTTACAAAACAACTAGTAACCCTTAAGTATTCCCAAAGTGTTGGGAATATCTGGTCCGTCTATCTATGTAAATGTAATGTTTATAGATGTTTAAAAAATGGTTTCTTAAAGGTTTAAAAAAAAAAATTAATGATACAGTGGTGTTTTTTGCAAATGTTTTCAAATTTTATGCACAGTATATGCAACAACAGTATTTGCACTGTAAACCTTTTTATTAATATAAAGTGTGGGTGAACTTAAACTGTATGGCTATGCTGCGGTATGCTGTGTGTGTGTGTGTGTGTGTGTGTGTGTGTGTGTGTGTGTGTGTGTCTGTCAGTGTCCCTTCTGTGATTTCTGAGGACATACATTTGTAGACATTTCATGTGTCCCCGTACATATATTGTTCTCTTCGAGCCGGACAACTTTCTAATTTAACTAATCTAATTTAACTAATTTAAAACTTTCTAATTTTAAATAAAAATGTCATGTGCTGTGTTTGCCAAGATCACGTATGATGCATATGCAGGGTATATGCAGGAATCCTGAAGTAAATTTTAATACCTTTTTAAGACTTTTTTAAGACCTTCTCAAAATATTTAAAGACCTCATCGGCGATGAGAACTACTGTTGAGCAATAAAATAAAAATATATAATCATAAGCTATAACAAAAATATATATTAAATTAGGTGAGTGGATAGTTAAAAAAATTTGCAATTACAAAAAGTAATTCTTGAAAAAACATCTCTGGACTAATTTTATAAAATCTAAAAATGTTAATGAAAAGGTACAAATTACTTTGTGTTCTTATTAAATACATTTATAAAAAAAACAATTTATATTTAATTTATATATGAATGTAAATAATTATATGGGCCTACACAAATAATATAACATTTCAAGATTTATAGTTTATTGTAAACGTAATGTGCAGCTCTGTAAAGGGGCAACAAATATATGATAGATACGTGAGAACAAGATTTTTTTTAATCATCTTTAAGTGCACAAAACTATGAAAATATATGAAAGCGTGGCACAATGCGCTTATGCGCATCCCGGGTGCAGAATGATGCGCTTAAAGCAACATGGAGTCAGAGGGCGCAGTGCACCGCGAGTGCACATTAAAAAGTTCACGGCATAAAGAGACGATGAGCGTTGAGCGCACAAATCCTAGTCTACTATGTATATCGGTCGGTTTCTTCACAGTTTTAAATTCCGGTTATTGTGCGTGTGATGCCTTGTGTTGTCACCCGGGTAGGGAGCACAACATCGTTCAGAAACCGCTAGATAAACTCCAGGAAGATAAATTATTTTATCTGCATATCAAGTATTATAACGGGAATATATCATCTTGGAGTGAGCTTTACCAAGCAGCTGACTGACTGTAACCAAACACGATGCGCAGTTTGAATTCTGAACGGAGAATGATGGACAGCTACAGCGGAGGAAAGACATTCAGACAGCTATGGAATGGCTTTAGATGACTTTGTACTAGCAAATCATAAAATACTAATAATGATTGCTGAAAGATCATGTGACAATATATATTTCTGATGATTATTTAATTACCACGACATGCCTAATCTGAGCAAGTGACTGCCTGTCTTGAGTTTTGTCGACAGACGGAGGTGGCACGAAATGTGACGGATGCGGCCGCTATGCAGGAAAAACCATGGAAAAACCCTGCGGTCATTGTTTAAACTCATCCTACTCCAACCAGGAGTCCGCAAATTTACATTTCCCCATTTCGGAGTCTGTTTCGCAACGTGTGGAGGGCGACACATCACCTAACTGCGCATTTCGCAAAATACGTGACATCACCCACAGACGGTGTGCGCGCCCGAGCTGATCTCACTGACATATCACTATTCAGACAGGACTAGTTTTCTAAATTATATTTGAGTTACAATTCTCATCACCCAACATCTGTGATTTCAAATATATTCAAAATAATGTTTTCAGAGATTGAAGTAAAAAAAACTTTCTCCCACCATTTAGATTTTATTTCTTTTTGTTGTTAAAATCTTGTGAATCTTGTTCAATGTGCAGATTGCCTCTCTCTCAGTCCTTCCCCTCCCCCCTCACTCTCAGGCTCACCCTGGGTGTGTGTGTGTGTGGGGTCTCTCTCTCACCCTGTGAGTTTGTGTGTGTGCCTTTCTCTCTTGATGATGATAATTTACCCCTTTCATATCATAGACTATCACAAATAACTATCACTTGTGAATAAGTAAAAAAAGAACTATACAAATACCTTGAATTAAATACTGGCCTTCTGGACTTATAACATTTTGAGCAGGAAAAGATAACTTTTCACATATTTGAAAGTGATCTATTTCATCCCATGACATTAAAAATCATCTACATTTAAATGACATCATGGGTGTGGCTTGTGGTGATAGTGGCACCAGCTGCTGCGGTAAATGTGACATATTCGAGCGATTTAAAAAAATTATCCTGTTTAAATGCATATTGCCTGCCGTGCACAGTTATGCTGATGCCACCGGCGTGGCGGTGCCACCGGCTTGGGCCCGTCATCGCTGCTCGCAGCTTTAATTATTATTATTATTATTATTAGGGCTCAAGCCTGAAAGGGCGCAGAGCCCTATTGTTCCCCTAAGGATTATTAGGGCCCGAGCACCGATGGTGTGAGGACCCTATTGGATTTCGAAAGTTTATTATTATTATTCTTCTTCTTCTTCTTCTTCTTCTTCTCCCGAATGAATCGCTTTTTTGGGGGCCTAAACACGCTCGAAAACTCACAAAACTTTAAAAACTCGTCCAAATTGGCGAAAATTTACGTCTGTTATGGTATTCAGAATTAGGCGTGGCAAAATGGCTCGACAGCGCCACCTAACGTAGTGCCCCTCCCGCTACGTTTCACGTACAGTTATGAAATTTGGTATACACATCTAACAGCCCAATACCTACAAAAAAGTCTCTACGTGCAAAATCTGAAAACCAACAGGAAGTCAGATATTTTTAATTTTTTGTTGCAAAATGTGCCATTTCCAGACGTTGTACTTTAACGAACTCCTCCTAGAGATTTAATCAGATCAACATCATATTTGGTCAGTCTAATCTAAAGGCCTTTGCGACGTTAAATTGCGAAGATCTTGAGTTTTCCCTGAAGGGTGTGTCCGTGGCGGCCTTGCAAAATCTGATGTTTCGCCATGAAACAGGAAGTTGTTGTAACTCGGACATACAATGTCTGATCTGCCACAAACTTCACATGTTTTATTAGAGTCCTTGCCTGAAGACATCAACATGCCAATATTCAGTGACAGTCATAGCGCCACCTGTGGGCAACAGGAAAAGGCATGTTTTACGCTGTGATTAACTCCTCATTGAGATGTAACCAGATCAACATCATATTTGGTCAGTCTAATCTAAAGGCCTTGGTGATGTTATATTGTGAAGATCTTGAGTTTTCCCTGAAGGGCGTGTCCGTGGCGGCCTGACAAAGTCTGATGTTTCGCCATGACACAGGAAGCTGTTGTAAGTCAGGCATACAATGTCCGATCTGCCCCAAACTTCACATGTTTGATAAGAGTCCTGGCCTGAAGACATCTACATATGAGTTTCAGAATTAGGCGTGGCAAAATGGCTCCATAGCGCCACCTACAACATTTCAACTAAGTGCCCCTCCCGCTACGTTTCACGTACAGGTATGAAATTTGGTAGACATATGTAACAGCCCAATACCTACAAAAAAGTCTCTGGGTACGAAATCTGAAAACCAACAGGAAGTGAGATATTTTGATTTTTCTTTACTAAATTGTTGTAAATTTTCCCATTTCCAGATGTTCTACTTTAATCAACTCCGCGTAGAGATTTAATCAGATCAACATCATATTTGGTCAGTCTAATCTAAAGGCCTTGGTAATGTTATATTGTGAAGATCTTGAGTTTTCACTGAAGGGCGTGTCCGTGGCGGCCTCGCAAAATCTGATGTTTTGCCATGAAACAGGAAGTTGTTGTAAGTCAGACATACAATGTCCAACCTGCCACAAACTTCATATGTTTGATAAGAGTCCTGGCCTGAAGACATCTGCATATGAGTTTCAGAATTAGGCGTGGCAAAATGGCTCCATAGCGCCACCTACAACATTTCAACTAAGTGCCCCTCCCGCTACGTTTCACGTACAGGTATGAAATTCGGTAGACATATGTAACAGCCCAACACCTACAAAAAAGTCTCCTGGTACATAATCTGAAAACCAACAGGAAGTGAGATGTTTTGATTTTTCTTTACTAAATAGTTGCAAATTTTCCCATTTCCAGATGTTGTACTTTAATCAACTCCGCATAGAGATTTTATCAGATCAACATCATTTTGGTCAGTCTAATCTAAAGCCCTTTGCAACGTTAAATTGCGACGATCTTCAGTTTTCACTGAAGGACGTGTCCGTGGCGGCCTCAGAAATTTTGTTGTTTTGCCATGAAACAGGACATTGTTGTAACTCGGACATACAATGTCTGATCTGCCCCAAACTTCACATGTTTTATTAGAGTCCTTGCCTGAAGACATCAACATGCCAATATTCAGTGACAGTCATAGCACCACCTGTGGGCAACAGGAAATGGCATGTTTAACACTGTGATTAACTCCTCATTGAGATGTAACCAAATCAACATCCTATTTGGTCAGTCTAATCTAAAGGCCTGGTGATGTTATATTGTGAAGATCTAGAGTTTTCCCTGAAGGGCGTGTCCGTGGTGGCCTGACAAATTATGATGTTTCGCCATGACACAGAAAGCTGTAGTAAGTCAGGCATACAATGTCCGATCTGCCCCAAACTTCATATGTTTGATAAGAGTCCTGACCTAAACCCATCTAAATGCCAATATTCAGTTAGTCATAGGGCCACCTGCTGGCAAAAGGAAATGAGATGCTTTATACTATAATTCACTCCCAGAAAAACGTTTAAATATGCCATGAAATCCCAAACATGCTAGAAACATAATAAGTCTTGCAACACGTGGATACTTGTTACTGTATGTGATTTACGCCATTAAACAGGAAGTTGTTGTAACTCAGGTATACAATGTCCGATCTGCCTCAAACTTCACATGTTTGATAATAGTCCTGACCTGAAGACTATACATGGCAATATTCAGTTATAGTCGAAGCGCCACCTGCTGGCAGATGGAAGTGTGGCACATTGAAGTGAGTTTGCCATATTTCTCCTATATTTACCCGTTTAAATGCATGTCGCCCACTATTCACTGTTTTCCTGAAGCCACCGGGTGGCGGTGCATGTGCGAGGGCCCTTTCATCGCTGCTAGCAGCTTTAATTCTTTTTCTTTTTTTTTTTTTTCTTTTTTTTTTCGACTTCTCGGGTACTTTTGGGGCACTTAACATGCTCGAAAACTCTTGAAACTTTGCACACACGTCGGAATGCGCGGCCATCAGAGCCGGGCTGAAGCTGGTACCCGGGTGTGGCAGGGGGGCTCGACAGCGCCCCCTAAGGTGGGGTCTGAAAACTTGGTCTATATATCAAACACACTTGCACGTACATGTATGAAACTCGGTACACATATAGACCTTATCGGGCCGAACAACTTTCGTGCTCATAGTTATGCGTCAGCCCAACAGGAAGTGAGCTATTATGGGTTGTTCGGAAAACCCATGCTCTGGAATTTAATATACTCCTCCGAGGCCATTGTTTCGATCATTGCCAAACTCGGTCAGCATGAAATGAACATATTCAGGATGCTAAATTGCGAGCGGATTTTTGATATCTTAAACGGTTTGGCCGTGGCGAAGCAACGAATTTATGGCGAGAAAAGGGAAACAGGAAGTGTGTTTTAACTTGTGCAAATATTGACTGATTTGGATGAAACTTCAGCTGTGTGTTTGTTGTAAGAGGCCGATCACATGGATATGACTTTTGTGAGTCAAAGTTATAGCGCCACCAACTGGCAGCAGGAAGTGTGTCACTTTCAAAAATGCTTTGAATCACCATCTTATTTTCACCAGATTTACTTCAAACTTCATCAGTATAATGTGAAAACATGACAGATAGAGACGTATGAAATGGATTCCTAAAATTTCAAATACTGTTGCCATGGCAACGTGTCAAAGTTTAATAATCTTTTGGCTGTTTTGAGGCTCTTAGCATGCTTGAAATTGCTTGAAACTGCTTGAAACTCAACACACACATCAGAGATGTCAGTCAGTACACATGGGCAAAGCCTCAGAAACGGGCGGGGATGAGGGGCTCTCTAGCGCCACCTTTTGACAAAAGTGAAGGGCTTCGTTTCATCTACAATCACCAAACTCAGTATATATATTGACCTCATCGAGCCGGACAACTTTCTAATTTACAGTCATTAGCTCCGACCAACAGGAAGTCAGATATTTTGGTTTGAAGGTGAATTTTTGGTTAAATCGGGGTCTGAGTTTTTACGTTCTCCTCGTAGGCGATTTATTCAATCTCCACCAAACTCGGTCAACATGAAACAAAGATACGGAAGATGCTAAAATGCGAACGAATATTGGATATCTCAAACGGTGTTGCCATGGCGAGGGATTAAATAAGGACAAAAAAGGGGAACAGAAATTGTCTAATATCTTGTAAAATCATATTTTGATTTCAATTAAATTTAGATTGTATGTTTGGTAATTGAATTTAGATTAATTTAAAATTACTATAATATTTTTCAGAAGAATATATATATTTTTTATAAATATTTCTTTGAATAGTCTAATGTGCCTGCATGTGTGTGCTGCCCTTCCCTCAATGAACACAAGATGGCAGCATTGTGTTAGTTTTGAAGCAGGATAAAAAAACCTTGTTTCTCTCTCTCTCTCTCTCTCTCTCTCTCTCTCTCTCTCTCTCTCTCTCTCTCTCTCTCTCTCTCTCTCTGTGTGTGTGTGTGTGTGTGTGTGTGTGTGTGTGTGTGTGTGTGTGTGTGTGTGTGTGTGTGTGTGTGTGTGTGTGTGTGTGTGTGTGTGTGTGTGTGTGTGTTTCTGAGGACATACATTTGTAGACATTTCATGTGTCCCCATACATATATTGTTCTCTTCGAGCCGGACAACTTTCTAATTTACAGTCATTAGCTCCGACCAACAGGAAGTCAGATATTTTGGTTTGAAGGTGAATATTTCGTTTTTATATCCATTTTTGCTTAGCGTTACATGATCACGCTCCTATTCATGTAAATGCTTCCAAGCGCGACAAGACACAAGAGAGCGCGCTGTATGCCAGTGTCCTGTCTGTGTGTGTGTGTCTGTGTGTGTGTGTGTGTGTGTGTGTGTGTGTGTGTCAGTGTCCTGTCTGTGTGTGTGTGTGTGTGTGTGTGTGTGTGTGTGTGTGTGTGTGTGTGTGTGTGTATGTGTGTGTGTCAGTGTCCTGTCTGTGTGGATGCGTCTCATGTCAGCTAATCAAGGGACACTGACACACACACACACACTCCACGCATAGATAGACTCGCGTCAGTTTCCTGCTCACATCGAGTTCTCTTTTGCTCTTGAAGAAACAATAACACAGAGGATTTTGAGTATTCTCATATTAGAGTCTTAAATTAGTTAAATAACGTCTTAAATGAACTTTAAAGAGTTGTGAGGAAATGAGATGCGCGGGACCGCGCGTGAGATCCGCGGTTGTTCTTAAAGTGACAGGAGCACTGATGATGCCTGTCATTAATGTTCATCAAAGAACAACGGGAACAGAGAAAATTGTAGCTTTAATGATGATTCATCTAGATTTCATTTATTATTTATGCAGTTAAGGAATGTTTGATAACTATTACATTTCTGTATAACAGGGAAGGCCATGGGTAAATATAACATTTATTATTTTGGGTTTATGTAAAGATTTTTTTTAAAGCTACACTGTGTAACTTTTTTAGTCTATTCTTAGCTAAAAACACTTAGTTCTTTCAAAAATATATGTGCTCATTAATGTATATTTACTTCTTTCAAGTAATAAAGTATTCTCGTAAGTTTATAATATGCCATTGAAAATACATAAGGTAATGGGATCTAACGGTGGTCGCTATGTTGCCCCTCCATCTTGAAAGTACATTAGCCAAAGAGGGACATACCCGTAAATTCAAGCTTCGCCTTTCGGGTTTTAACCGGTTTTAACACTGTGCGCGTCAACTTGTTCAGACTTGTCTGGTGCATCCGCAGAGAGTTTTCATCTCAGCAGCTCCAGTAAGAGTTATACAGAGTTTTCCTGGCTTGTTTATTCCTCAAAAGTCTGTTTTTCCTTGTGTGGTATTTCTGTGCGTTAATAACTCCGTAAGTAATAATAGTTATTGTCATTGTAGATGTGTTTCAGAGTGTGTCATCGCGTAATTCAGTTGATGTCACCTCAGAAGTATTTTTGTGTCAACATACAATAGCGTAATGCTCACCTATTTGAATAATCATTCAGTTATTAACAATGTTTATTCGTTTATAGAAAATATTTGCTTGTAATGTATGTTGATGGAAAAATGTATCATGTCTGATCGGCATATTAACACTTGTTATACAGAGCTAAACCTGCGCACACACTTTTGTAACCGGACACCGCTTGTTAGCAGCGGCAGCTCAGCTCCTTTTAATGCAGCTGCATTTAGCGCCTATATATGGTACAATAAGCTCTGGTTTACGGTTACATTATACAAATGTAACTTATAAGTATAGTTATACAGTTCTTAACTGTGTATATTCTGTCATGTCATTATCATTTATATTTAGTGTAGTGTAGGGGGATAGCATGTACAGTTTGTACAGTATAAAAACCATTAAGTCTATGCAATGTCCTCTGCCTTTCCTTCCCCTCCCCCCCTCACTCTCACTTTCTCACTGTGTGTGTGTGTGTGTGTGTGTGTGTGTGTGTGTGTGTGTGTGTGTGTGTGTGTGTGTGTGTGTGTGTGTGTGTGTGTGTGTGTGTGTGTGTGTGTGTGTGTGTGTGTGTGTGTGTGTGTGTGCCACCAACTGGCAGCAGGAAGTGTGTAACTTTCAAAAATGTTAAATCACTGTCTTGTTTTCCCCCGATTTACTTCAAACTTCATCAGTATAATGACAAAACATGGCAGATATAGACATACGAATGGATTCCTGATATCTTAAATACTTTCTACTTTACAGTCATTAGCTCTGACCAACAGGAAGTCAGATATTTTGGTTTGAACGTGAATATTTGTATAATTCCTCTTAGCATGCTTGAAATTACTTGAAACTCAACACACACATCAGAGATGTCAGTCAGTGGAAATGGGCAAAGCCTCAGAAATGGGTGTGTTGGAGGGGTGTTTATTACAACATAATCATGGTTTATGAAGACATTTCATGTGTCCCCGTAAATCAAAATAGCTTTAACAGCATACTAAACAATTTTTTAATAAAAATGTAAAAATGCAGAATGTTTTCTGTGATGGTAGGTTTAGGGGTAGTGTGTGTGTGTGTGTGTGTGTGTGTGTGTGTGTGTGTGTGTGTGTGTGTGTGTGTGTGTGTGTGTGTGTGTGTGCGATATGTAGGCTTAGGGGTAGTGTAGGGGGATAGAATGTACAGTTTGTACAGTATACAAACCATTAAGTTTATGGAATGCCATCTGCCTGTCTTTCCCCTTCCCCCTCTCTATCTGTGTGTGTGTGTGTGTGTGTGTGTGTGTGTGGGGGGGGGGGTCTCTCTCTCACCCTGTGAGTTTGTGTGTGTGCCTTTCTCTCAGTCCTTCCCCTCCCCCTCACTCTCACTCTATCATTGTGTGTGTGTGTGTGGGGGCATGTTTTTGTGAAATATCAGGACACAAATGTGTATAATGACATGGGTATTACAAAAAGAGGGTGAAATATGAGGACGTTCCCCATGTCCTCACTTTTCAAAATGCTTATAAATCATACAGAACAAGGTTTTTTTTCACAGAAAGTGAACTGCACAGTCTCCTGTGAGGGTTAGGTTTAGGGACAGGGGCAGTGTAAGGGGATAGAAAATACGGTTTGTACGATATAAAAACCATTATGCCTATGGAATGTCCTCACATTTCACAAAAACAAACGTGTGTGTGTGTGTGTGTGTGTGTGTGTGTGTGTGTGTGACTTTCTCTCTTGATGATCATAATTTAACCCTTTCATATAGGCTATCACAAATAACTATCACTTGAAATAAAAACGTCATGTGATGTGTTTGCCAAGATCACGTATCATGCACATGTCTTTAAATTAATTATTTACTGATATAATATAAATGTATTAAAACATAAATTTTCACATGATTTTATAAAAGTGGCTATTTATAATAAACTTCCAATAAATGTAGACACGCATCTTACTCTTACCTGACACTGATATTAAAATCATCTTTGCAGTTTCTGTGATTTGGCTCCATTTATACATTTTTTATTAAAAAAAATTTATTGGACCACCCATAATGAAATGAAAGCATGTTTTATGGTGCATAAGATTGGTGCACAAACGGTAGCTAAGGTAGCTCAAAAACACATGAAGAGAAGTGTTAGAATAAAACAACATCAGCATTCGAATGGTATTGTGAACTCATTCCAATTTGACCTTTGACATCATCTGACATGAAATTAATTTAAATTTAATTGATCTCATAGATGTGGCTGTTGTGGTTTGTGGTCATAGCAGCACCAACTGCTGCAGTTAATGTGGTGAATTCAGGTTACTTTGACATAGTCCTTTTATGTTTTCCCATTTTAAATGCCTATTGCCTGCCGTGCACAGTTAAGCTGATGCCACCGGCGTGGCGGTGCCACCGGCTTGAGCCCGTCATCGCTGCTCGCAGCTTTAATTATTATTATTATTATTATTCTCCCAAATGAATCGCTTTTTTGAGGGCCTAAACATGCTCGAAAACTCACAAAACTTTCAAAACTCGTCCAAATGGGCGAAAATTTACGTCTGTTATGGTATTCAGAATTAGGCGTGGCAAAATGGCTCGACAGCGCCACCTAACGTAGTGCCCCTCCCGCTACGTTTCACGTAGAGCTATGAAATTCGGTATACACATGTAACAGCCCAATACCTACAAAAAAGTCTCTACGTGCAAAATCTGAAAACCAACAGGAAGTCAGATATTTTTAATTTTTTGTTGCAAAATGTGCCATTTCCAGACGTTGTACTTTAACGAACTCCTCCTAGAGATTTAATCAGATCAACATCATATTTGGTCAGTCTAATCTAAAGGCCTTTGCGACGTTAAATTGCGAAGATCTTGAGTTTTCCCTGAAGGGCGTGTCCGTGGCGGTCTCGCCAAATCTGATGTTTCGCCATGAAAAAGGAAGTTGTTGTAACTCGGACATACAATGTCTGATCTGCCACAAACTTCACATGTTTTATTAGAGTCCTTGCCTGAAAACATCAACATGCCAATATTCAGTGACAGTCATAGCGCCACCTGTGGGCAACAGGAAATGGCATGTTTTACGCTGTGATTAACTCCTCATTGAGATGTAACCAGATCAACATCATATTTGGTCAGTCTAATCTAAAGGCCTTGGTGATGTTATATTGCGAAGATCTTGAGTTTTCCCTGAAGGGCGTGTCCGTGGTGGTCTGACAAAGTCTGATGTTTCGCCATGACACAGGAAGCTGTTGTAAGTCAGGCATACAATGTCCGATCTGCCCCAAACTTCACATGTTTGATAAGAGTCCTGGCCTGAAGACATCTACATATAAGTTTCAGAATTAGACGTGGCAAAATGGCTCCATAGCGCCACCTACAACATTTCAACTAAGTGCCCCTCCCGCTACGTTTCACGTACAGGTATGAAATTCGGTAGACACATGTAACAGCCCAATACCTACAAAAAAGTCTCTTGGTACGAAATCTGAAAACCAACAGGAAGTGAGATATTTTGATTTTTCTTTACTAAATTGTTGCAAATTTTCCCATTTCCAGATGTTGTACTTTAATAAACTCCGCATAGAGATTTGATCAGATCAACATCATATTTGGTCAGTCTAATCTTAAGGCCTTTGCAACGTAAAATTGCCAAGATCTTGAGTTTTCACTGAAGGGCGTGTCCGTGGCGGCCTCGCAAAATCTGATGTTTTGCCATGAAACAGGAAGTTGTTGTAAGTCAGGCATACAATGTCCAACCTGCCACAAACTTCATATGTTTGATAAGAGTCCTGGCCTGAAGACATCTACATATAAGTTTCAGAATTAGGCATGGCAAAATGGCTCCATAGCGCCACCTACAACATTTCAACTAAGTGCCCCTCCCGCTATGTTTCACGTACAGGTATGAAATTTGGTAGACACATGTAACAGCCCAATACCTACAAAAAAAGTCTCCTGGTACGAAATCTGAAAACCAACAGGAAGTGAGATATTTTGATTTTTCTTTACTAAATTGTTGCAAATTTTCCCATTTCCAGATGTTGTACTTTAATCAACTCCGCATAGAGATTTTATCAGATCAACATCATATTTGGTCAGTCTAATCTAAAGGCCTTTGCAACGTTAAATTGTGAAGATCTTGAGTTTTCCCTGAAGGGCGTGTCCGTGGCGGCCTGACAAAGTCTGATGTTTCGCCATGACACAGGAAGCTGTTGTAAGTCAGGCATACAATGTCTGATCTGCCCCAAACTTCACATGTTTTATTAGAGTCCTTGCCTGAAGATATCAACATGCCAATATTCAGTGACAGTCATGGCGCCATCTGTGGGCAACAGGAAATGGCATGTTTTACGCTGTGATTAACTCCTCATTGAGATGTAATCAGATCAACATCCTATTTGGTCAGTCTAATCTATAGGCCTTGGTGATGTTATATTGTGAAGATCTTGAGTTTTCCCTGAAGGGCGTGTCCGTGTTGGCCTGACAAAGTCTGATGTTTCACCATGACACAGGAAGCTGTTGTAAGTCAGGCATACAATGTCCGAACTGCCCCAAACTTCACATGTTTGACGAGAGTCCTGACCTAAACCCATCTACATGCCAATATTCAGTTAGTCATAGCGCCACCTGCTGGCAACAGGAAATGGCATGCTTTATACTATAATTCACTCCCAGAAACACTTTTAAATATGCCATGAAATCCCCAAAATCCTAGAAACACAATAAATCTTGCAACACGTGGATACGTGCTACTGTATGTGATTTACGCCATTAAACAGGAAGTTGTTGTAACTCAAGCATACAATGTCAGATCTGCCTCAAACTTCACGTTTGATAATAGTCCTGACCTGAAGACTACATGGCAATATTCAGTTATAGTCGAAGCGCGACCTGCAGGCAGAAGGAAGTGTGGCACATTGAAGTGAGTTTGCCATATTTCTCCTATATTGACCCGCTTAAATGCATGTCGCCCACTATTCACTGTATTCCTTAGGCCACCGGGTGGCGGTGCATGTGCGAGGGCCCTTTCATCGCTGCTAGCAGCTTTAATTATTATTATTATTATTATTCTCCCAAATGAATCGCTTTTTTGGGGGCCTAAACACGCTCGAAAACTCACAAAACTTTCAAAACTCGTCCAAATGGGCGAAAATTTACGTCTGTTATGGTATTCAGAATTAGGCGTGGCAAAATGGCTCGACAGCGCCACCTAACGTAGTGCCCCTCCCGCTACGTTTCACGTAGAGCTATGAAATTCGGTATACACATGTAACAGCCCAATACCTACAAAAAAGTCTCTACGTGCAAAATCTGAAAACCAACAGGAAGTCAGATATTTTTAATTTTTTGTGGCAAAATGTGCCATTTCCAGACGTTGTACTTTAACGAACTCCTCCTAGAGATTTAATCAGATCAACATCATATTTGGTCAGTCTAATCTAAAGGCCTTTGCGACGTTAAATTGCGAAGATCTTGAGTTTTCCCTGGAGGGCGTGTCCGTGGCGGTCTCGCCAAATCTGATGTTTCGCCATGAAAAAGGAAGTTGTTGTAACTCGGACATACAATGTCTGATCTGCCACAAACTTCACATGTTTTATTAGAGTCCTTGCCTGAAAACATCAACATGCCAATATTCAGTGACAGTCATAGCGCCACCTGTGGGCAACAGGAAATGGCATGTTTTACGCTGTGATTAACTCCTCATTGAGATGTAACCAGATCAACATCATATTTGGTCAGTCTAATCTAAAGGCCTTGGTGATGTTATATTGTGAAGATCTTGAGTTTTCCCTGAAGGGCGTGTCCGTGGTGGCCTGACAAAGTCTGATGTTTCGCCATGACACAGGAAGCTGTTGTAAGTCAGGCATACAATGTCCAATCTGCCCCAAACTTCACATGTTTGATAAGAGTCCTGACCTGAAGACATCTACATATAAGTTTCAGAATTAGGCGTGGCAAAATGGCTCCATAGCGCCACCTACAACATTTCAACTAAGTGCCCCTCCCGCTACGTTTCACGTACAGGTATGAAATTCGGTAGACACATGTAACAGCCCAATACCTACAAAAAAGTCTCTTGGTACGAAATCTGAAAACCAACAGGAAGTGAGATATTTTGATTTTTCTTTACTAAATTGTTGCAAATTTTCCCATTTCCAGATGTTGTACTTTAATCAACTCCGCATAGAGATTTAATCAGATCAACATCATATTTGGTCAGTCTAATCTATAGGCCTTGGTGATGTTATATTGTGAAGATCTTGAGTTTTCCCTGAAGGGCGTGTCCGTGGTGGCCTGACAAAGTCTGATGTTTCACCATGACACAGGAGGCTGTTGTAAGTCAGGCATACAATGTCCGAACTGCCCCAAACATCACATGTTTGATAAGAGTCCTGACCTAAACCCATCTACATGACAATATTCAGTTAGTCATAGCGCCACATGCTGGCAACAGGAAATGGCATGCTTTATACTATAATTCACTCCCAGAAACACTTTTAAATATGCCATGAAATCCCAAAAATGCTAGAAACACAATAAATCTTGCAACACGTGGATACGTGCTACTGTATGTGATTTACGGCATTAAACAGGAAGTTGTTGTAACTCAGGTATACAATGTCCGATCTGCCTCAAACTTCACGATTGATAATAGTCCTGACCTGAAGACTACATGGCAATATTCAGTTATAGTCGAAGCGCGACCTGCAGGCAGAAGGAAGTGTGGCACATTGAAGTGAGTTAGCCATATTTCTCCTATATTGACCCGCTTAAATGCATGTCGCCCACTATTCACTGTATTCCTGAGGCCACCGGGTGGCGGTGCATGTGCGAGGGCCCTTTCATCGCTGCTAGCAGCTTTAATTATTATTATTCTTCTTCTTCTTCTTCTTCTTCTCCCGAATGAATCGCTTTTTTGGGGGCCTAAACACGCTCGAAAACTCACGAAACTTTCAAAACTCGTCCAAATTGGCGAAAATTTACGTCTGTTATGGTATTCAGAATTAGGCGTGGCAAAATGGCTCGACAGCGCCACCTAACGTAGTGCCCCTCCCGCTACGTTTCACGTACAGCTATGAAATTCGGTATACACATGTAACAGCCCAATACCTACAAAAAAGTCTCTACGTGCAAAATCTGAAAACCAACAGGAAGTCAGATATTTTTAATTTTTTGTTGCAAAATGTGCCATTTCCAGACGTTGTACTTTAACGAACTCCTCCTAGAGATTTAATCAGATCAACATCATATTTGGTCAGTCTAATCTAAAGGCCTTTGCGACGTTAAATTGCGAAGATCTTGAGTTTTCCCTGACGGGCGTGTCCGTGGCGGCCTCGCAAAATCTGATGTTTCGCCATGAAAAAGGAAGTTGTTGTAACTCGGACATACAATGTCTGATCTGCCCCAAACTTCACATGTTTTATTAGAGTCCTTGCCTGAAGACATCAATATGCCAATATTCAGTGACAGTCATAGCGCCACCTGTGGGCAACAGGAAATGGCATGTTTTACGCTGTGATTAACTCCTCATTGAGATGTAACCAGATCAACATCATATTTGGTCAGTCTAATCTAAAGGCCTTGGTGATGTTATATTGTGAAGATCTTGAGTTTTCCCTGAAGGGCGTGTCCGTGGTGGCCTGACAAAGTCTGATGTTTCGCCATGACACAGGAAGCTGTTGTAAGTCAGGCATACAATGTCCGATCTGCCCCAAACTTCACATGTTTGATAAGAGTCCTGGCCTGAAGACATCTACATATGAGTTTCAGAATTAGGCGTGGCAAAATGGCTCCATAGCGCCACCTACAACATTTCAACTAAGTGCCCCTCCCGCTACGTTTCACGTACAGGTATGAAATTCGGTAGACACATGTAACAGCCCAATACCTACAAAAAAGTCTCTTGGTACGAAATCTGAAAACCAACAGGAAGTGAGATATTTTGATGTTTCTTTACTAAATTGATGCAAATTTTCCCATTTCCAGATGTTGTACTTTAATCAACTCCGCATAGAGATTTAATCAGATCAACATCATATTTGGTCAGTCTAATCTAAAGGCCTTTGCAACGTTAAATTTCGAAGATCTTGAGTTTTCACTGAAGGGCGTGTCCGTGGCGGCCTCGCAAAATCTGGTGTTTTGCCATAAAACAGGAAGTTGTTGTAAGTCAGGCATACAATGTCCAACCTGCCACAAACTTCATATGTTTGATAAGAGTCCTGGCCTGAAGACATCTACATATAAGTTTCAGAATTAGGCGTGGCAAAATGGTTCCATAGCGCCACCTACAACATTTCAACTAAGTGCCCCTCCCGCTACGTTTCTCGTACAGGTATGACATTCGGTATACACATGTAACAGCCCAATACCTACAAAAAAGTCTCTTGGTACAAAATCTGAAAACCAACAGGAAGTGAGATATTTAGATTTTTCTTTACTAAATTGATAAAAATTTTCCCATATCCAGATGTTGTACTTTAATCAACTCCGCATAGAGATTTAATCAGATCAACATCATATTTGGTCAGTCTAATCTAAAGGCCTTTGCAACGTTAATTTAAGAAGATCTTGAGTTTTCACTGAAGGGTGTGTCCGTGGCGGCCTTGCAAAATCTGATGTTTTGCCATGAAACAGGAAGTTGTTGTAACTGGGACATACAAATGTCTGATCTGCCCCAAACTTCACATGTTTTATTAGAGTCCTTGCCTAAAGACATCAACATGCCAATATTCAGTGACAGTCATAGCGCCACCTGTGGGCAACAGGAAATGGCATGTTTAACACTGTGATTAACTCCTCATTGAGATTTAATCAGATCAACATCCTATTTGGTCAGTCTGATCTAAAGGCCTTGGTGATGTTATATTGTGAAGATCTTGAGTTTTCCCTGAAGGGCGTGTCCGTGGTGGCCTGACAAAGTCTGATGTTTCGCCATGACACAGGAAGCTGTTGTAAGTCAGGCATACAATGTCCGAACTGCCCCAAACTTCACATGTTTGATAAGAGTCCTGACCTAAACCCATCTACATGCCAATATTCAGTTAGTCATAGCGCCACCTGCTGGCAACAGGAAATGGCATGCTTTATACTATAATTCACTCCGAGAAACACTTTTAAATATGCCATGAATTTCCAAACATGTTAGAAACACAATGAATCTTGCAACACATGGATACGTGCTACTGTATGTGATTTACGGCATTAAACAGGAAGTTGTTGTAACTCAGCTATACAATGTCTGATCTGTCTCAAACTTCACATGTTTGATAATAGTCCTGACCTGAAGACTACATGGCAATATTCAATTATAGTCGAAGCGCCACCTCCTGGCAGAAGGAAGTGTGGCACATTGAAGTGAGTTAGCCATATTTCTCCTATATTGACCCGCTTAAATGCATGTCGCCCACTATTCACTGTTTTCCTGAGGCCACCGGGTGGCGGTGCATGTGCGAGGGCCCTTTCATCGCTGCTAGCAGCTTTAATTCTTCTTCTTCTTCTTCTTCTTCTTCTTCTTCTCCCGAATGAATCGCTTTTTTGGGGGCCTAAACATGCTCGAAAACTCACAAAACTTTCAAAACTCGTCCAAATTGGCGAAAATTTACGTCTGTTATGGTATTCAGAATTAGGCGTGGCAAAATGGCTCGACAGCGCCACCTAACGTAGTGCCCCTCCCGCTACGTTTCACGTAGAGCTATGAAATTCGGTATACACATGTAACAGCCCAATACCTACAAAAAAGTCTCTACGTGCAAAATCTGAAAACCAACAGGAAGTCAGATATTTTTAATTTTTTGTTGCAAAATGTGCCATTTCCAGACGTTGTTCTTTAACGAACTCCTCCTAGAGATTTAATCAGATCAACATCATATTTGGTCAGTCTAATCTAAAGGCCTTTGCGACGTTAAATTGCGAAGATCTTGAGTTTTCCCTGAAGGGTGTGTCCGTGGCGGCCTTGCAAAATCTGATGTTTCGCCATGAAACAGGAAGTTGTTGTAACTCGGACATACAATGTCTGATCTGCCCCAAACTTCACATGTTTTATTAGAGTCCTTGCCTGAAGACATCAATATGCCAATATTCAGTGACAGTCATAGCGCCACCTGTGGGCAACAGGAAATGGCATTTTTTACGCTGTGATTAACTCCTCATTGAGATGTAACCAGATCAACATCATATTTGGTCAGTCTAATCTAAAGGCCTTGGTGATATTATATTGCGAAGATCTTGAGTTTTCCCTGAAGGGCGTGTCCGTGGCGGCCTGACAAAGTCTGATGTTTCGCCATGACACAGGAAGCTGTTGTAAGTCAGGCATACAATGTCCAACCTGCCACAAACTTCATATGTTTGATAAGAGTCCTGGCCTGAAGACATCTACATGAGTTTCAGAATTAGGCGTGGCAAAATGGCTCCATAGCGCCACCTACAACATTTCAACTAAGTGCCCCTCCCGCTACGTTTCACGTACAGGTATGAAATTCGGTAGACATATGTAACAGCCCAATACCTACAAAAAAGTCTCCTGGTACGAAATCTGAAAACCAACAGGAAGTGAGATATTTTGATTTTTCTTTACTAAATTGTTGCAAATTTTCCCATTTCCAGATGTTGTACTTTAATCAACTCCGCATAGAGATTTTATCAGATCAACATCATATTTGGTCAGTCTAATCTAAAGGCCTTTGCAACGTTAAATTGCGAAGATCTTGAGTTTTCACTGAAGGGCGTGTCCGTGGCGGCCTCAGAAATTTAGTTGTTTCGCCATGAAACAGGACATTGTTGTAACTCGGACATACAATGTCTGATCTGCCCCAAACTTCACATGTTTTATTAGAGTCCTTGCCTGAAAACATCAACATGCCAATATTCAGTGACAGTCACAGCGCCACCTGTGGGCAACAGGAAATGGCATGTTTTACGCTGTGATTAACTCCTCATTGAGATTTAATCAGATCAACATCATATTTGGTCAGTCTAATCGAAAGGCCTTGGTGATGTTATATTGTGAAGATCTTGAGTTTTCCCTGAAGGGCGTGTCCGTGGCGGCCTGACAAAGTCTGATGTTTCGCCATGACACAGGAAGCTGTTGTAAGTCAGGCATACAATGTCCGAACTGCCCCAAACTTCCCATGTTTGATAAGAGTCCTGACCTAAACACATCTACATGCCAATATTCAGTTAGTCATAGCGCCTCCTGCTGGCAACAGGAAATGGCATGCTTTATACTATAATTCATTCCCAGAAACACTTTTAAATATGCCATGAAATCCCAAACATGCTAGTAACACAATAAATCTTGCAACACGTGGATACGTGCTACTGTATGTGATTTACACCATTAAACAGGAAGTTGTTGTAATTCAGGTATACAATGTCCGATCTGCCTCAAACTTCACGTTTGATAAAAGTCCTGACCTGAAGACTCTACATGGCAATATTCAGTTATAGTTGAAGCGCGACCTGCTGGCAGAAAGAAGTGTGGCACATTGAAGTGAGTTTGCCATATTTCTCCTATATTGACCCGCTTAAATGCATGTCGCCCACTATTCACTGTTTTCCTGAGGCCACCGGGTGGCGGTGCATGTGCGAGGGCCCTTTCATCGCTGCTAGCAGCTTTAATTATTATTATTATTATACAAATCTGTGTTTTTTTCTGTGATATCAATTTCTTAAAATCTGTCTTTAATATGAAATATGAGCCTCGTATGCAGCCACTGTGGGGATTAAAACTCCTGTACATTGAAGAAAAACAGAGGGCGCCCTCGAGCAGAAACGGAACATTTGCGCGAGAGAAGTAATCGTTTGTTTTCATGAAATCCCTATGGGAAATCCCTAATGTGAAGCTTGCGCTATATGCTGAATAAAACGAAGTTAGAAACGCTTTGACTGATTGAACATGAAGATAATACTTCTGCAACAAGTTATGGTGTATTTGAGTTCTTCAAGCTTTCTCGGATATTTTCATAATAATAAAAGTATGCAGTGCTGATTGACATTCTGTGATAAGAAGCCACATCAGCTCAACTGACGATATGAAGTGAGTTAAAACCATAGACTGTAAAAAAAATATGGACGTAGTGTCCGTGACGTCACCCAAAGGATTCTGATGAGCCGTTCTGAAGCGCAAAGTAGGGACGAGATGGCCGTTGCCATCTTGGAAGCGCGTCACTCCCAGATAACAGAAAATGGGCAAAAAGGCGTGACGTGGGCGGAGCTTAAGTGACGCGATGACTAACAGACAGCAGATAAATGGCTATCCACCTGTCACTCGAAGTGGCCACGCCCTTAATTATGCAGAACTTTAAGGCTTTATATAATGTAAACGAATGAGTTATAAAAAAAATTCACCCCCCTCACAGTTGTCATGAAGGGCAAAATGAGCCGTATAGACCAAAAGCACAATTTGTACCAGGCTCTAAACATGTTTTATTCTGCTCTAAAGTTGGCCATTTTAACATGGGGCTCAATGAGATTCTGCTCCCTTCTGGAGCCTGTCTCTAGTGGTCAGTCGATGAATTGCAGTTTGAGGCACTTCCGTATTGGCTTCAAGAGAAACTGCGGGAGGTTGCCGCTTGGTTAAAACATGTTATTAAACATTGTATTTGGTTGGACAACAGGTTTATGAACACTTAACATTACTAGTTTGTCAAGATGTTTGACACGTTGCTCAAACTCGCAGTGCTTTCAGATGGAGCAGCGTTTACTCCTGATCACAGAGCCGCTCTTCACTGACACGCTGGGCATTTATTTATTTCATTAAAATCGCAGCCTTTGCGCTTTCATAATCGCACATAAGCCAAATCGCGATTGCGGTTCGATTCCGATTAATCGTGCAGCCCTAATGTAAGCGGTACTTTAATTTTTTTTACATATTTATTATATATTTTCTGCTGCCGTCATTTTTATACTGGTTTTAAAAACGATGTCACAGCGAAATTTTTGAAAATGTTCAATGTTTTGAACATTGGACAGCCTGTTACAAGTGATGAGCGTTTTGAGTTTTGTGACTAGAGTTTTGAAAAATGACGACAAGGTTCTGAAATTAGTGCCAAAGTGATTGTAAAAATAAGAATATGGCATAATTTAGTTTACAGTCCAACTAAAATGTTTTAATATTTTAATGATAAGCTATTGCTTACAAATATTTAATCTAAATTATACAGGGAGTGCAGAATTATTAGGCACGTTGATTTTCTGATCATATTTTTTTTCCAGGCACATTTGACCAATTCCAAACCACAGTAATCCTAATAACTACTATTGATTTAGTATTTAATAATGTATAAGTGATATATAATTGTTCATGAAGGCTGGAAATGAAAATCACCTTATATTCAGGTGTGCAGAATTATTAGGCATGTTTTCTTTTACAGATAAATTGAGCCAAAAAAGAGATTTAACTCAGACTGAAAAGTCAAAAAGTATTAAATGCCCATGAGAAGGATGCAATACTAATGCAATACTAGACATTGCAGTTAAGGCATGACCATTGGACAGTGAAATGCTCGTTGGGTCAGCAGGATCTGACAAAAACATGTGGCGGAGAAAAGACACCTGTTAACCGCAAAATAATTAAGAATTAAGAATTAAGGTGAAGAATTAAGGGTGAAACCATCTGGAACCCTTTAGTCTCCAGCGCCACCATTTTCCAGAGCTGCAACCTACCTGGAGTCTCCAGAAGTGCAAGGTGACAGGATCTCAGGTAACTTAAGTTAGGTAAAGAATCCTAAAAAATGACCCCCACTAGATAAGAATCATAAGCTGAAGTGTTGTAAAATACATGAAGCCTGTTTTTTTATAGGCTTTATAGGTTTTATAGGTTGAGAGTGACTCTTGAAGGACCAGCACCACATCCTCTAGTACCACTGTTTGAAGAATTCATCTTCCAGAATCTGGCAGTACGTTTTGGGAGTTCATTTTTAGTCCATCTCTGCAAAACGGACTTCAGGATGGACTAAAATGAACTCCCAAAACGTACTGCCAGATTCTGGAAGATGAATTCTTCAAACAGTGGTACTAGAGGATGTGGTGCTGGTCCTTCAAGAGTCACTCTCAACCTATCTGTCCATAAAGCCTATAAAAAAACCTTCTTCATGTATTTTACAACACTTCAGCTTGTGATTCTTATCTAGTGGGGGTCATTTTTTAGGATTCTTTACCTAACTGAAGTCTCTGAGATCCTGACACCTTGCACTTCTGGAGACTCCAGGTTAAGGTTCAGCTCTGGAAAATGGTGGCGCTGGAGACTAAAGGGTTCCTGATGGTTTCACCCTTAATTCTTCACCTTAATTCTTCATTCTTTTGCAGTTAACAGGCGTCTTTTCTTCACCACCTGTTTTTGTCTGATCCTGCTGACCCAACGAGCATTTCACTGTCCAATGGTCATGCCTTAACTGCAATGTCTAGTATTGCATTAGTATTGCATCCTTCTCATGGGCATTTAATACTTTTTGACTTTTCAGTCTGAGTTAAATCTCTTTTTTGGCTCAATTTATCTGTAAAAGAAAACATGCCTAATAATTCTGCACACCTGAATATAAGGTGATTTTCATTTCCAGCCTTCATGAACAATTATATATCACTTATACATTATTAAATACTAAATCAATAGTAGTTATTAGGATTACTGTGGTTTGGAATTGGTCAAATGTGCCTGGAAAAAAAATATGATCAGAAAATCAACGTGCCTAATAATTCTGCACTCCCTGTAGTATGATGGACAGTAAAAAATTATTTTACACGTGTAACTTCCTCCTCTCTCTTATATTTGGAACCAGGATCTCCTCTGAAGAAGAACTGAGCACATTTGTGTTCGTGGACACATACAGAACAGGGAACATTTTGATGTTTTCAGTCTAGTTATGAACTGGGACCAATCTTTGGAGAAGTTGCTCTTTTATTTCCAAAGGTGGACAGGTGGCTTTTTCTAAAGAATATTTGTATTATCACACACTCCTATACTGTGGAAAAGATTGGAGTACAGACATTGATGATAATGATTCTTCAGCACCAGATCATTATGTTAGAATGATTTCTCAAGGATCATATGACACTGAAGACTAAAGTAATGTCTAAAAATTCCACTGTCTGGTACAGCTAGTAATTTAAATTGTATTCAATACCACAAAAATCCATTACATGCTAGTTCTGTTATAGATGTTTTTTTTTTTTAACTTACAGTTAAGAAGACCTATACCTAATCTTCCTTTTTGTAAATCTAATCTTCCTTAGCTCATCTCTCTGCTAACAATCTTCCTGATCCCTATCAATCTGGCTTTCGGTCAGGCCACAGTACTGAAACAGCATTGGTAAAAATGACTAATGACCTCCTAATGTCTGCTGATTCTGGTTTTCTTCCTGAAATCATCATGCTTGACTTAACAGCAGCCTTTGACACTGAATCTCGGCACATTCTTACCTCTCGGCTATCAGCAATCGGCATCATGAGTAATGCTATATCTTGATTTATATCATATCTCACTGACAGACAATTTTCAACATCTCTGACCCACTCAATGTCAAATAAAACTCCTTTAATTAGAACACTCCTATGATATTCTTCAAAAAAATCAATAGCTTCTGTAGAGCTGGACATTTTAATAAGGATCAAATGACTGAGTTCAGTTTTGAGAATGAAACCAACCTGTTTGTTCTTCAGTATCTTCATTTTTCACTCTGAATGTTTCTTCACTCTCCTCTTTAATAAACGCCATCGTTATAATAGTGTGTCACGTGGATCTCAGTCGCTTCAACAGGAGTTTTTCTGGGTGTTTGTCCTGTTTAAGATGAGAGTAATTAACAAAGATAAATTAATCCAAACTAAATCTCTGAGTGTCTCAATCAGCTCTAGATCAGTAGTTCAGTCACTGGTAAGAGTCAGAGAGAGTTAATGGACTAACATCATCTGATTAGACTAAAAACACTCAAAACTAGCACATCAAATTAACAGAACAAATTATACAGACACTTCATATTCATGCATTTATGTACATTTGAAAATGCAGTAAGTGGCAATTCTTGCCAAAATCAGTATTGTATCTGGTCGGTATTGAAAAGTCAATTTTTAATTTTACGCAATGTGCGATATGCACCGCCTATCTGTCCAAACTCTGATAAATGTCAGTCTCCCTTCTCTGAAGAATACGATACATCAGCAAAACTAAAATACCCGGCATCCTAGTTATCCTTATCTACTTTGTGATAAACAAACATCACATAATTTTGATGGCATTGATGAACCTGTGGTGGTTTTTGCATTGGGGAAGAAACGCAAGCCATCGATTCTGATAATTTTCATGAGTCGGTTATGAGGATGAGGCACTCGGGAGGAGGAAAAATGCCGGCTGTTGCTTGTTCTCACACGACAGCATCAAACTTCTGTCACGCTGACACATTGACCCCAGGGGAGCTTTTAAAAAAAACTTTCAATTGCTTTACTCAGTCAACAAAAACAGAGCAGGACAAAGCCATTTTACAGCTGATCGCTGTCTAAAAACTTTCAGCGGCGACGTCCCAAGTTTGACAACAGCGATATGCAGATAGATTTTAGCAATGGATTTACAGCATGCACAAGACAATCAATTCCATACAACAAAGATGTCTTGAATATGAATGTAATTTTCTGTAGTCTAATACAAGAGGTGTCATGTGCAAATTGTTTTCAAATCATCTTTACAGTACTATTTTGCAGTTTTACACAGATATTATATTAATGCAATGGATTAATAGTATGCGCAAGACAAGAAATTCAGTGTGTTAAAAATGAATGTGATTTTGATTAATTGTTTAAAACTTGAAGCATAACTCTGGCATTATACAAAGAGCAAGGTCATAGTGGGCTATTTATATCTATTTCTTTACCTATCAATAGGTCGTGGTGACCTTACTCAACAGGGCTTTGGGTTGAATAAAATATTTTATGCCTACAAGTAAAATTGATAATATAATATGTGACTCTTTCTTCTTTAAAGTGTTCTTAAAATTACAAAGTAAGTGTTTTTATTAATGCCATTAATGTTTTTGTTAAAGGGGGCTTTTTTGTTGTTGTTGTTTACTGTTGTCTGAGGTCTACTTATGACACTTGCATGTTTTTAACATTCAAAAACATCATAATGAATAAATAGGCTATTTTCTACCCTGGGCGCTCGGTTTTTATATAAATCATAATCTTGTTTTGAATTTTTAAATGTTATTATCACCTAAAGATGCTATGTGAACGTTTGAAACAGAAAGTGGTTTTCATCTGGCCACTTTCTTGGTAAAGAAAACACATTTTTACTCAAATTAATCCAAATAGATTTGTTGCGTTCATCAATAATTTGTAGGTTATACTTGATTGATTGAACATTCATTATCTCATTAGCATTTGGTTTGTAAAAGTTGTCATTGCTCACTCACGTGTTTTCACCAGCCTGTGTTATCAGCGCGCGGGCAATTAATGATTTTGCACTTTGCACTAAATTGTCAGTGAACAAATGCGTGTTTATGATAAACTGATTCACAAGAATTGAGACGCACCTTTTCAGTTAGTATGTGGATGCACTTTGTTCACACAAAATAACGTTCATAACTGTTAGATTAAGCATTGCAATTTTGAATTCAACCATAACAAATGCATTAACGTGTATCGATTTAAATAGCTTAAAAACACAAACCTTTCTTCAGCCGGATCACAACAGATGCATGAGCGCGGCGCAGCCTTGTGACGTCACGTCGTCAGTCGTATCAAAATAAAAGTCCTTTAAAGCGCGTATAAGTCATATAGAGACTATATATATATATATATATATATATATATATATATATATATATATATATATATATATATATATATATATATATATATATATATATATATATATGTGTGTGTGTGTGTGTATATGTATGTATGAATGAATGAATGAGAGAGAGAGAGAGAGAGAGAGAGAGAGAGAGTGAGAGTGAGTGTGTGTGTGTGTGTGTGTGTGTGTGTGTGTGTGTGTGTGTGTGTGTGTGTGTGTGTGTGTGTGTGTGTGTGTGTGTGTGTGTGTGTGTGTGTGTGTGTGTGTGTGTGTGTGTGTGTGTGTGTGTGTGTGTGTGTGTGTGTGTGTGTGAGTATAGTAACAAGTCAGCGTATTAAAATTCTCCTTTGGAAAACAATTCTAATATGCTGATTTATCAATACAAATAAGACCATTTATTCAAAATAGAAAGATTTTCTAACAATATAAATCTTTAATATCACTTTTAAATCAATTTAACACGTCCTTTGCTGAATAAAAGTATTAATTTCTTCCAAAAAAAAAGTGTCACAGGTTATAAAACAATATTAAGCAGCACAACTATTTCCAACACTGATAATAACTGAGTATAAAATCAGCAGATTAGAATGATTTCTGAAGGATCAGTAACACTGAAGACTAGAGTAGTAATACTGAAAATTCAGCTTTGTATTAATAATAAACTATTATTATTAATAATATTATTATAAATTGTATTTTAAAGTATATTAAAATAGAAAACTTAAATTAAAACTAAATTGTAATAATATTTCACAATATATATATATATAAAGAATTCTCCTGTACTTTTGATCAAATAAATACAGGCTTGATGAGCATAAGAGACTTCTTTCAAAATATAGTAATGTGTCCAAACTTTGGACCGGTACTGTATATTTATGTTAGCATTCTGGTTACTTTCTTCAGTACTTAAAAATGCAATGTGTGCAATTGAAATATTACAAAATAAATAAATGTGCAGATTAAAAGGCAACTGATGGACCATTACCCAAATCTTTCTAACATGACTGGAGGGTGGCTTTTGCTCAATTCTCTTGGTAATATAGATTGGTGTAATCAATATCAAAAATACAGATGTATGTAATTTTCATTTAGATACTGATGTGTCAATATTTAAGATGTAGAGTGATTATGTGACAATTCAGAACTTCAGGTGTATTTTATTGTCATTCATCAATTGCCATTGGTTTTTTAAATTAGTCTAGGTAAATTATTTATGGAAGTCTTTCCTCCCCGAATTCCAATACTGCGATTGTTCCATAATCAGCATACGAATACGAATCGTGTTTCCTGACATTTATATGAGCCTGATTTCGATACATAAATATTTATCACTGTTAGTCATCATAATTATATTCATTTCCCATTCATTTCCTATGGTCGGTAATTTTTGACCGAAGACCATGAGTCTGAAAAATGTTTTACCACCACTTAGCCTGTTCGAATCATGCCCTCAATTTTTTCGTGTTCACATTCCAGGTGTTATAAAAGTCCCCAAGTTTCGTACCATTGCGATGAAGCTGTGATTTTTAAAATGTCAACATCCGGTCAAAAATAACGAAGACCGCTCAAGGGTTAAGTAGGCCACTGTGACAGACCAGTATGCACTATTTAACTGGTGAAATTTGCAAGCGGAAAGAATTAACTCTTTCCCAGAGAGGAATCCTTTTATTTTTTAAATTTAAACTGTTTATGTGCTACTGCGCATCCCTGTGTGTGCAACAAGCAGAGTGAAGACATGTTATACACCCACCTATATAGGCACATATTACTAACGTGCTCTTTAAATAACAAAAAAATAACTGCACTAGTGGCTTTAGATCAGGTTTTTGCTGGTCAATAGCACAATCATTTTCAGTTGCCTCAAAATAGCAATGCGCATTTTCAGACCAACTGATAACTGTGGCGGGCTGAAATGAGCAATAATCTTGGTTCCCACTCTGTTGGTGGATTCTCAGAAAATGTCAGCAGTAGCAATAACTTTTGTAGGTACTGTTTGATTAACAGAGAGACATTTGCCAAATCGCCAATAGATGGAATCAAATTAGATTCCGGTTTCAACTCACTTAAGTCTTTTGCCTGCAGTTTTTAAGTCTTCATGTCTGCAGCGGCCTTCCTCCATGTCTTGGACATGACCTTTTTGAGAGAGTAATCGCAAATGATTTGGCCCTCTATATTGAACAAATTCTGAAAAAACATCTCACCTACAAAGAAGTTCAGCCACACAGAATAGGTCTATTTTACGATTATTATCAATCCTTTGTAAAGTGAAGTTTGGCAGTTATGCCTTAAACTAGGAAATTCATCTGTGCTACAAGAATTATGAATGAGGTTGCATATCTTTTTTTTTTTTTTTTTGGAAAAAATAAATGTGGAATAAAATGTTTTTCATAATGGAATTATGTACATTTACGGAAAAGCATGTTCCATGACCACATTCTCAAACCAAAGCATCACTATTTGTTGCATTATCCCGACCGTAAACCTTAAATTTGTGCCACTGATACGCTCGTGGACACTAAGGTTTGAAAGCAAACATTCCTATTTTAAGGAGTGTGCCAGAAAACATCACTTTTTTTTTTTTTTTTACACTTAAGTGAGACACTGGCAGAAAGACACCAGCTTCTTCAATCATATCTAGGTTGTGGTCGGTTATTTCCACCTCTCATTCAGGTTGCTGGTGAAGCAAATGAAATTGATGAACAGACACAATGGGGGTATACAGATGCTGTTAAAGACAGTTGATATTGATAAATACAAAACCTCAGAGGTTTCATCAGTGATCTATAAAGGGACCATGTACACCAAAGTCAAACATCTGCCCTCTCCTGGATTAGACGGCATATGTTTAGCTAGGTGTACTTCAAAGTGTTAACTAAGTGTATAAAATACTGTTTTATCGTGATGAAATGTAATAGGATTATTTGAGGATTTCTTTTATATTAAATTCCATCAGTGTAAAAAGTTTGTATATGCACTCAAATTTTATGACTAACTTTATATCCTTCTTACTTGGAGGGACCTCTGACAGATTCCTTGCCATAATGGAGCAGATTCATGGTTGAAATGTGTATTGACTTCCAAAATCAGTACAGATGAGAAACTTGAGTACTTCTGTCCTTTCAGAATTCATTGGCTTTTGACCTTTATATTTTAATCAAAAGTATTTTACACCAAAGTTACAGTATTCTTAAGTGACGGTGTCATTTCTAATGTTAATGTGGTTAATAATTAATTTCCTATTAATTTAATACTTTGTTAATGCAATACTATGTTATTTTGTGAATTCTTTAATTATGTCCTTTTTTAATGAATGTTAAATCTGGTATACAGACAAAGGACAAAGAAAATGTTACAACAATCTTTAATTATTGCTTTGTGTTTTCTCTTCTGTAATATACAGTTTTATATGCAGCGTCCAGATGCTTTGTTCTAAAAACAATTTTCTGCAGTGTTTTTAAATGATATTGAACGAACTCTAATTACATGTAAATTCATGCTCATTATTTTAAATGATTTTCTGAAAATAGAGAATGTTTTAAAGTGAACTTTTTTTCACACATTTACATGTTCAAGTTTAAGCATTTGCAATGTTTAAAATGAATAATTTCATATTTCGTAATTGTGTCTGTTTGGACTAAATGTCAGTACTTGTTGAGGATAAAAAAAATAATTTTAATTTAGTAAGAAATAATGATTGAATAAGATTAGGATTAATGTACTGTTAAGCAAGGTTTTTACAGTAACGCTACTTTATCCGCTTGTAAAGTCATGATATAAGGAACACCGTTTCTAGGGTCCAAGCCTCAACTCGTTTCACTTGAGAATGCCATTGACGGCCGTTTATGAGCGCTATATTATTCATATGAAACATTAAACATTTAAAAAAGTTAAACATTTTAAATACTTACAGCCTACACAACAGTCTCTATGCTCACAGAGTCAAAGATATTAATATTTTATCGATTTATAAAAGATGAATCACAATTTGGCCATCTGGAATTTTGGTATAGAGATAAAGGTTATGATTATATTTTTTTTTTAGTATTACACCACACTGGATGTGTATATTAGCACCGTTTGTTGTTTTTCTTGTGGTATGAGAGCGCGTTTGGACCCGGAAGCGCTGCCGCGTGACGTCAGATTTAACAACAGGATTACATGATTACAGTAACATACGGGAAAATGACTGGACCGCAAAAGGCAGAGTGAATAAAGAACGACTGAAAATGATTGCAAATGACATGTTGCCTATCGGCGTCATCGAAGGTGATGGTTTTCGAGAGTTGATGATTCATTCACCTCAACAGCTTGGCTGAAACTGTGATTTAACAAGCAATAAACCAGCTTTATTTAGAGTTCAGTCTCTCTTTTTTTTTTTAGAACACAAAAACTTATACAGAAATTAGTACATTGTACCTGGAGACCCATGAAAAGACACCAAAATATCAAATGCTGCTCATCTGGTCACAAAACTGAGAAAAAAAAGGTTTCCCCTTACAGATGCATGGAATATGAAATCGGCTCACGTGCATCTGAGGAGCTGTTGGTGACACATTGTATTAGTCATTATATTTGATTATTAATCAAGTAATTTAAGTAAATGATCAATCACATCAACCCATTTTACAATCCCACTAGCCCTTTATTTAGAGTAAAAACCTTTGCATTAATTTGGTGACGAAATATTAAGCTATGTTGTTGGCTATAAGCCACTTCAGTAGACACATATTGCAGTATTAAGGTTAATGATTAATTGATCATTAATTTAAATGACAATCAACTATGGGAATTTGAGTAAATTGACATCCCTAGTGCTGACTTTTGTCTATGTCCCTCATTACTGCAATTAGACTGGATTCCGACTGTGTGTGGGAAAAGGACATTGAGGTGCTGTGCTGCTGTTCCTCTTCTGGCTTGCTCATGCAGCATCCATTTAGGGTGATGTCTCGGACCTTTGACAACTCCAAGTTCCCGCTGCACAATATAGTGCAGAGAGTGAGCACTGAAATCATCAGGATTTTGAGGAGGGTGATTGCTTACCCAACCAGAGATGACCTGGTGGTGGTAGGAGAAGGCTTTGTCCAGCTGGCTGAGCCACCAGCTTTCAGCTCAGCAGTTGGTGCAATTGACGGCTGTCACATCCATCTTAAACCACCAACAACTACCGCACAGTGTTATCTGAACAGGAAGCTGCTTCACTTTATCCACCGCCAGGAAAGTGCATCCTTGGGGATGGTGGCCATCCTTGCCTGAGTACAGCCATCTGCCTCATCTCCTCATACAGAGAGCATGTACAGGCTTGCAGCAAGCACTCCCGAGCCCGGAACATCATTGAGAACGCCTTCGAGATGCTGAAAACATGCTGTTTTCCAAGACATTGGAAGTATGCCCTGCCTTAGTCATTGCCTGCTGCCCTGTGCTCCACAATGAGGACATCATTGAGCCAGAGGTTGGGGAGAATCATGATGTTGTTTCCCATGTGCTGCTGCTATATTTACTGTTTGAAAAGAAAATTGTCACAGGTCGGGGCGGGCCAAACCAGACTGCACCCACCCCTGAAAAACCCGGGAACCACCTCGAGGAACGTGTCAAGGACCAGACGACAAGGAATAAAATAATATAGTTATATTTATTATATTAAAAGGCCAATGAATTGGATAAGTCCTAATTAAAATCTTCTTCTTGCACCAGGACAGTTCAAGGGTCTACAGACCTCCCGGGACAGGAGGTGAGGGACGATCGTGACGGACCGGAGGCTCGTTCGGAGGGGAATCAGGGGGGAATCCCCGCGCCGTCCAGGTAGGTCACTGGGTAAGTACTCCTTCTACGGGACTCAAGAGGGGAGGCCGTGGTCATACGAACCCCATTCAGACTGGAACCAGGTAAGTATGCAGATGTGGGGGCAAGCGAGTCACTGGGGTCACTCCGGAGGGAGGTACTTGGAGGTGGGGGCGAGCGAGCCACTGGAACGATACAGCAAGGTTTAACTGTCCATCAATATGTGGAACATTCGACTGAATTACCCTCTTCTTCTCTCGAGGCAGGGTAGAGGCTTCCAATAAGGGCGTTGTGGGGACCACCAGGCGGGGAGGACACTTTGAGCGGGGTGCTCACGCCGGTTGAACACTGGGACAGACCGCAGCACAGTTTCGACGGTTCCACAGTATGTGAAGCGTTTCAACTGATATACCTTCTCTCCTTTTGAACGGGGTCAAGGCTTCCAAAATAGGGGGCGTGTGGAGACAACCAGGCGGGGAGGGCACTTTGGGCGGAACGCTCACACTTCAGCTGAGCACTGGGACAGACACAGCACAGTTTCAACTGGTTCAACAGTGCATGAAGCTTTGCAACTGATATACCTTCTCTTCTTTCTGAACAGGGTAAAGACTTCCAATAGGGGGCGTGCGGAGACCACCAGGCGGGGAGGACACTTTGGGCGGAACGCTCCACTTCAGCTGAGCACTGAACAGTACAGCA
>JARQWZ010007038.1:0-10000 GCA_033150135.1 Gobio occitaniae
AAATGAGGGTGAGGATGAGGATGAAGATGGAGATGAGGATGAGGATGAGGATGAAGATGGAGATGAGGATGAGGATGAAGATGGAGATGGAGATGAGGATGAGGATGAAGATGGAGATGAAGATGAGAATGAGATGAAGATAGAGATGAGGATGAAGATGAGGATGAAGATGGAGATGAGGATGAAGATGAAGATGAGGATGAAGATGGAGATGAGGATGAGATGAGGATGAAGATGAAGAATGAAGATGGAGATGAGGATTGAAGGATAGGAGATGAGGATGAAGATGAGATGAGGATGAGGATGAGGATGGAAGATGGAGATGAGGATGAAGATGAGGATGAAGATGGAGATGAGGATGAGATGGGATGAGGATGAAGATGAGGATGAGATGAGGATGAGGATGAAGATGGAGATGAGATGAAATGAGGATGAGGATGAGGATGAGGATGAAGATGGAGATGAGGATGAAGATGAGGATGAGATGAGATGGAGGATGAGGATGAGATGGAGATGAGATGAGGAAGATGGAGATGAGGATGAGGATGGAGATGAGATGAGGATGAGATGGAGATGAGGATGAGGATGAAGATGAGGATGAAGATGGAGATGAGGATGAGATGGAGATGAGGATGATGAGATGAGGATGAGGATGAGGATGAGGATGAGGATGAAGATGAGGATAAAGATGAGGATGAAGATGAGGATGAAGATAGAGATGAGGATGAAGATGAGGATGAGGATGAAGATGAAGATGAAGATGGAGATGAGGATGAGGATGAAGATGAGGATGAGGATGAAGATGGAGATGAGGATGAAGATGGATGAGATGAAGATGAGGATAAAGATAGAGATGAGGATGAAGATGAGATGAAGATGAAGATGAGGATGAAGATGGAGATGAGGATGAGGATGAGGATGAAGATGGAGATGAGGATGAGGATGAAGATGGAGATGGAGATGAGGATGAGGATAAAGATGGAGATGAAGATGAGGATGAAGATGAAGATGAGGATGAAGATAGAGATGAGGATGAAGATGAGGATGAGGATGAAGATGAAGATGAAGATGGAGATGAGGATGAGGATGAAGATGAGGATGAGGATGAAGATGGAGATGAGGATGAAGATGAGGATGAAGATGAAGATGAGGATAAAGATAGAGATGAGGATGAAGATAGAGATGAGGATGAAGATGAGGATGAAGATGAAGATGAGGATGAAGATGGAGATGAGGATGAAGATGAGGATGAAGATGGAGATGAGGATGAAGATGAGGATGAAGATGGAGATGAGGATGAGGATGAGGATGAAGATGGAGATGAGGATGAGGATGAAGATGGAGATGGAGATGAGGATGAGGATAAAGATGGAGATGAAGATGAGGATGAAGATGGAGATGTGGATGAAGATAGAGATGAGGATGAAGATGAGGATGAAGATGGAGATGAGGATGAGGATGAAGATGGAGATGGAGATGAGGATGAGGATTAAGATGGAGATGAAGATGAGGATGAAGATGGAGATGAGGATGAGAATGAGGATGAAGATAGAGATGAGGATGAAGATAAGGATGAGGATGAAGATGAGGATGAAGATGAAGATGAAGATGAAGATGAGGATGGAGATGGAGATGGAGATGAGATGAGGATGAAGATGGAGATGGAGATGGAGATGGAGATGAGGATGAAGATGAGGATGAGGATGAAGATGGAGATGAGGATGAAGATGAGGATGAAGATGAAGATGAGAATGAAGATGGAGATGAGGATGAAGATGAGGATGAAGATGGAGATGAGGATGAGGATGAGGATGAAGATGAAGATGAAGATGAGTATGAGGATGAGGATGAAGATGGAGATGAGGATGGATGAGATGAAGATGAAGATGAAGATGAAGATGAAGATGAAGATGGAAATGAGTTTGAGGATGAAGATGGAGATGAGGATGAAGATGAGGATGAAGATGAAGATGAGGATGAGGATGAAGATGGAGATGAAGATGAGGATGGAGATGGAGATGAGGATGAGGATGAAGATGGAGATGAGGATGAAGATGAGGATGAGGATGGAGATGGAGATGGAGATGAAGATGAGGATGAAGATGGAGATGAGGATGAAGATGGAGATGAGGATGAAGATGGAGATGAGGATGAGGATGAGGATGAGGATGAGGATGAGGATGAGGATGAAGATGAAGATGAAGATGAGGATGAAGATGAGGATGAGGATGGAGATGGAGATGGAGATGGAGATGAAGATGAGGATGAAGATGGAGATGAGGATGAAGATGGAGATGAGGATGAAGATGGAGATGAGGATGAGGATGAGGATGAGGATGAGGATGAAGATGAAGATGAAGATGAAGATGAAGATAAAGATGGAGATGAGGATTAAGATGAAGATGAGGATGAAGATGGAGATGAGGTGAGGATGAAGATGAAGATGAGGATGAGGATGAGGATGAGGATGAAGATGAAGATGAGGATGAGGATGAAGATGAAGATGAGGATGAGGATGAGGATGAGGATGAAGATGAAGATGAGGATGAAGATGAAGATGAGGATGAAGATGAAGATGAGGATGAGGATGGAGATGAGGATGAGGATGAAGATGGAGATGAAGATGAGGATGAGGATGAAGATGAAGATGAAGATGAAGATGGAGATGAAGATGAAGATGAGGATGAGGATGAAGATGAAAATGAGGATGAGGATGAAGATGAAGATGAAGATGAAGATGAGGATGAAGATGGAGATGAGGATGAGGATGAGGATGAGGATGAAGATGGAGATGAAGATGAGGATGAAGATGAGGATGAGGATGAGGATGAGGATGAGGATGAAGATGAAGATGAAGATGAGGATGGAGATGAGGATGGAGATGAGGATGAGGATGAGGATGAGGATGAGGATGAAGATGAAGATGAGGATGGAGATGAGGATGAGGATGAAGATGAAAATGAGGATGAGGATGAAGATGAGGATGAAGATGGAGATGAGGATGAGGATGAGGATGAAGATGGAGATGGAGATGGAGATGAAGATGAAGATGAGGATGAGGATGATGATGAGGATGAAGATGAAGATGAGGATGAGGATGAGGATGAAGATGAGGATGAGGATGAAGATGAAGATGAAGATGAGGATGAGGATGAAGATAAAGATGAAGATGAGGATGAGGATGAAGATGGAGATGAGGATGAGGATGAAGATGAAGATGAAGATGAGGATGAAGATGGAGATGAGGATGAGGATGAAGATGAGGATGAAGATGAGGATGAGGATGAAGATGGAGAGGAGAATGAGGATGAAGATGGAGATGAGGATGAGGATGAGGATGAAGATGAGGATGAAGATGGAGATGAGGATGAAGATGAGGATGAAGATGAAGATGAAGATGAAGATGAAGATGGAGATGAAGATGAGGATGAAGATGGAGATGAGGATGAGGATGAAGATGGAGATGATAATGAGGATGAAGATGGAGATGAGGATGAAGATGAGGATGAAGATGAAGATGAAGATGAGGATGAAGATGGAGATGAGGATGAAGATGAGGATGAAGATGGAGATGAGGATGAAGATGAAGATGGAGATGAAGATGAGGATGAGGATGAAGATGAAGATGGAGATGAGGATGAAGATGGAGATGAGGATGAAGATGAGGATGAAGATGAGGATGAGGATGAAGATGAAGATGAAGATGAAGATGAGGATGAAGATGAAGATGGAGATGGAGATGGAGATGAAGATGAAGATGAGGATGAAGATGGAGATGAGGATGAAGATGGAGATGAGGATGAGGATGAGGATGAAGATGAAGATGAAGATGAAGATGAAGATGAGGATGAGGATGAAGATGAGGATGGAGATGAGGATGAGGATGAAGATGAGGATGGAGATGAGGATGAGGATGAAGATGAAGATGGAGATGGAGATGGAGATGGAGATGAGGATGAAGATGAAGATGAAGATGAAGATGGAGATGAGGATGAGGATGAAGATGGAGATGAGGATGAGGATGAGGATGGAGATGAGGATGAAGATGAGGATGAAGATGAAGATGGAGATGGAGATGAGGATGAAGATGAAGATGAAGATGAGGATGAAGATGAGGATGGAGATGAAGATGGAGATGAGGATGAGGATGGAGATGAGGATGAAGATGAGGATGAAGATGGAGATGAGGATGAAGATGAGGATGAGGATGAAGATGAGGATGAGGATGGAGATGGAGATGGAGATGGAGATGGAGATGAAGATGAGGATGAAGATGAGGATGAGGATGAAGATGAAGATGAAGATGAGGATGAGGATGAGGATGAAGATGAGGATGGAGATGAGGATGAGGATGAAGATGAGGATGGAGATGAGGATGAAGATGGAGATGGAGATGGAGATGAGGATGAAGATGAAGATGAAGATGGAGATGAGGATGAGGATGAAGATGAGGATGGAGATGAGGATGAGGATGAAGATGGAGATGAGGATGAGGATGAGGATGGAGATGAGGATGAAGATGAGGATGAAGATGGAGATGAGGATGAAGATGAAGATGAAGATGGAGATGAGGATGAGGATGAAGATGAGGATGGAGATGAGGATGAGGATGAAGATGAAGATGGAGATGAGGATGAGGATGGAGATGAGGATGAAGATGAGGATGAAGATGAGGATGAAGATGGAGATGAGGATGAAGATGAGGATGAGGATGAAGATGAGGATGAGGATGGAGATGGAGATGGAGATGGAGATGGAGATGAAGATGAGGATGAAGATGGAGATGAGGATGAAGATGAAGATGGAGATGAGGATGAAGATGAGGATGAAGATGAGGATGAAGATGAGGATGAGGATGAAGATGAGGATGAAGATGAGGATGAGGATGGAGATGAGGATGAGGATGAGGATGAAGATGAAGATGAGGATGAGGATGGAGATGAGGATGAGGATGGAGATGAGGATGAAGATGGAGATGAGGATGAAGATGAGGATAAGGATGAAGATGAGGATTGAGATGGAGATGGAGATGGAGATGGAGATGGAGATGGAGATGAGGATGAAGATGAGGATGAAGATGAAGATGAGGATTGAGATGGAGATGGAGATGGAGATGGAGATGGAGATGGAGATGAGGATGAAGATGAGGATGAAGATGGAGATGGAGATGAGGATGAGGATGAAGATGGAGATGGAGATGAGGATGAAGATGAAGATGAGGATGAGGATGGAGATGGAGATGGAGATGAGGATGGAGATGGAGATGAGGATGAGGATGAAGATGAGGATGAAGATGAGGATGGAGATGGAGATGAGATGATGAGATGAAGATGAGGATTGAGATGGAGATGAGGATTGAGATGGAGATGGAGATGGAGATGAGGATGAGGATGAAGATGAGGATGAAGATGGAGATGGAGATGAGGATGAGGATGAAGATGGAGATGGAGATGAGGATGGAGATGGAGATGAGGATGAGGATGAAGATGAAGATGAGGATGAAGATGAGGATGGAGATGGAGATGAGGATGAAGATGGAGATGAAGATGAGGATGAAGATGAAGATGAGGATGAGGATGAAGATGAGGATGAAGATGGAGATGGAGATGAGGATGAAGATGAGGATGAGGATGAAGATGAGGATGAAGATGGAGATGGAGATGAGGATGAAGATGAGGATGAGGATGAAGATGGAGATGGAGATGAGGATGAGGATGAAGATGAGGATGAGGATGAAGATGAGGATGAAGATGGAGATGAAGATGAGGATGAAGATGAGGATGAGGATGAAGATGAGGATGAAGATGGAGATGGAGATGAGGATGAAGATGAGGATGAGGATGAAGATGGAGATGGAGATGAGGATGAAGATGAGGATGAAGATGGAGATGAAGATGAGGATGAAGATGAGGATGAGGATGAAGATGAGGATGAAGATGGAGATGGAGATGAGGATGAAGATGAGGATGAGGATGAAGATGGAGATGGAGATGAGGATGAAGATGAGGATGAGGATGAGGATGAAGATGAGGATGAAGATGGAGATGAAGATGAGGATGAAGATGAGGATGAGGATGAAGATGGAGATGAGGATGAGGATGAAGATGAGGATGAGGATGAAGATGGAGATGAAGATGAGGATGAAGATGAGGATGAGGATGAAGATGAGGATGAGGATGAAGATGGATATGATGGTTTGGTAATACTTGTGTTCCACGATGGTATAATGTTGCCTGAGATCAACAGCTGAATTTCAAATGTTACTTTTTATTAAATATGAAATTTGTAATACATTATAAACTGGGTAAATGTGTTTGTTCAAGTGTCTGGTTAAAGAAATTGATGTTTTCAATAATTATATGACTTTTTTCTACATGAAAATGTCAAATGTTTCAATTTGTCCATTGTGGTACAATGTTTTCCTTGAGGCAACAAACTTTTAAAAAATTAATAAAATAAAAATAAATTGAGATTTTTTTTTTATATTGTTCTAGTATCCAATTTTAAGCAGGAAAAACACCACAAACATTTTTTTCCTCATTGATATCATATTGCGTACCATAGAGGGTTAAATAAATGTAAAAATGTATAATTCAGGGGACGTATTCACAAAACATTTTATCTTACCACTAAGAGTTCTCCTAAATGGCAGGAAAAGTTCTTAGTTACGAGTTTTCTCTTAAAACCTATTCACAAAGTCTTAAGCTAAGAGGACAGTGCGCCTAATATGCTATAATTTTTACTCTATTCGATCATTTGCAAGTGTGAACTTGTAAAAACATCTGCCACAGGTAATCTTACATTATTATTTTTTTGATTAACGATACATTTATTATCACGATTGCCTCAGTGTTGTGTAGTGTCTTTGGGTGGATTGCGGCAACAGCCGGGATTGAGTCCTCTTGACTACTCCTAGTGTTTCATGGATTTAGGAGCTTAGTTTTAGAGCTAAAATGCTTTGTGAAATACTCTTAGAGCAGAAATGTAGGAGTTCTAAAATTAGGACCACGCCCATTATTTTTAAGAGTTTAATCGACAAGTTAGGAGCTACTTTTAGCCTCAAGATGTTTTGTGAATACGGACCCAGGACTGGAGTTGAAGAGCTCTGACACACACACACACACACACACACACAAGTGTTGTGTGTCTTTGTGTGTACAGATGTCTATATGGGTCAAACTGACGCGTGAACATCACGAACGTCACTGTAATTTGTTGTGAATGTCAAAACACATCAGCAAAACTTTGCATGTTCATGACCCTAAATGAGAAAGCCACAAAAATAAAAACTTTTCTGACATTTATGCATCCCATCTCTGAACAGGCACATTCTTACATATTCAAATCTCCATCTTGAGCATATGCACCGATTACACTCCACCATAAAATCATTATTGAAGTATGATTGCATGTGTGTAAGGATGATCTGGTGTCTCATCATGAGCGCCGGCCGGTCCCTGAACTGCTCCAGTAATCTCTTTATAGGCCGACCGTGAGAGACTGTCCACTCTGGCCTTTATTGGATTTCTGTGCGATTGGTCTGGTGTTGATCATCTTATTACAGCTGCAGAGCCGCGGTCCACCAAATACAAAACAACTCTCTGCTTCACACAAGTCGTTCGTCTCAGTGTCAAGACAGAACTATAACATCTATGCGGCTGGATTGTGTTTCCGCACCTCCAGTGATCATCCCTAACGAGGGGGCTTAATTCTGACTGCACAGAACGCAGATCTGGCTCCCTGGGAGATGTATAATTGCTTTCTCATTTGAAGGGAAATGCATGCAAAGCACACACACATGCATACAAGCTCATGTTACACTATGTGGGCAGTCGCATGCGTTCCTGCGCTAGCTACGCTTTACAGAACCATTGTTCATGCCGTGCTATGGAAGAGTTGCGCATAATTGGAGAAAATGAGACCCTGAAGTAATAATCTACAGACACTAGCGCCTTAAATGAGCAAATAAATCATGTTTATTTGTTTATTCCATGTAGAGCCTGAAGGTTCCTCAGCCTATCTTCCTCTTCCACCTTGCAGCAGAGAATATAGAGGTCCTTCAATAAACAGGCCCATTTATTTGAACAAAGGTGGAACATGGAGCTCTATATACTGGATAAATAAACACTGTTCATCTGGGTTTAGAGGATCAACTGGGACACAATGAACATAAACAAGATTAGCAACAGATTCATTGGACAAAATACGCATACACACACACACACACACACACACACACACACCGATCAGGCATAACCCTTCCTAATATTGTGTTGCTGACCCGTCGAGGCCTGGACTCCTCTAGACCCCTGAAGGTGTGCTGTGGTATCTGGCACCAAGATGTTATCAGCAGATCCTTTAAAGGGTAACTAAACCCCACCTTCACCTGAAGTGGAGGAGGTGGATCGTCTGTAGACACAGACCCAGAGCCTTATCAATGCGAGCCGCTGCTCAAACTGCGTTAACTCCAGATGCCGACGATGAAGCAGCAGCGCAAGAGAAATTACCTAATCTATGAACAGTCAAATCCTTACACTGAATGCCACTAAAAATAGATCAGATATCTGATATACATACAATGTATTTTCATTCAAATTAACTGAATCAATAAGTTCAGACCTAAAAGCCTATTATAAACAGATTTCCTCAAATAAGTTATACACGTTACGGTATTGTTGTCCGTTACCGCGGCAACCACTTGCTCGGTGTATGTATATATGCGTTCCTACAATCGATGGACAAATCTCAATCCTCCGGCAACTACAGGCACGTTCTTGATGACAACAGAGTGACCAATAAACAGTTAAAAATGCTGGATAATGAAGAGGAAGATCGAACCGACATTCCAGTTCCTGGTCAGTCGTTCTGATCAGCCTGGGATATCTGGACTGCTATCAGGGCTCGGTCCAGCTGAAGAAACTGTGTTGTGTTCTGTGTTGACAGAAGAAAAACTCTAAACACAAATGCATTTTTCCAAAGACGTGCTTTTTAATATTATGGTTCAGTGCGCTATCAACTGCAAAAATCAAATATGCCAGTAATGAAAATATGTTTCAGGGTGGAATATTCTGCTATAAATGCACCTCAAAAATAAAGAAGAGCCTGAAGCGTGTTTTCTTCTCCTGCAGGGTTCACACTGAGCTCTGTTAAAGATCTCGAGTCCGTGGAGATTTGTGTGCATTCCACTCTTATAATTCAGGCTGCGTTCCTGATTGGGACTTGATAATACGCAGGTATAACTCATTACAGACAGAAAAACACTCAGCCCAAACCTGCATCCTTTCAAAAGGAGAAATTCTAAATGCTATTGAGTTTCAGAAAGGACGAAAAAGCACCAACAAGAGATGGAACTGAACATTTGATACTGCTTTGATATAAAATGCATTTGATGTACATTCGACGAAATAATTTTCTCACTCAAATACCTGCAGCTCATTTTAATATGCACACATTTACATTTACAACCCCGTAACATTTTAATTTGTCTAAAAAATTAAGTAAACAAAACCAGAATTATACAGCATTATGCAAGACGCAAAAGCTGAAGTAGCACGTCCGACTAAAAAAGAACTGAAAGAGTCGGTTCAACCAGCTGTCGAAGTTTGCAGAGGAATCAAAAGGAATCGAAAGAGTCGGTTCAATCAGCTGTCGAAGTTTGCAGAGGAATCAAAAAGAATCGGAAGAGTCGGTTCAACCAGCTGTCTAAGTTTGCAGAGGAATCAAAAGGAATCGAAAGAGTCGGTTCAATCAGCTGTCGAAGTTTGCAGAGGAATCAAAAGGAATCGAAAGAGTCGGTTCAACCAGCTGTCTAAGTTTGCAGAGGACTCAAAAGGAATCGAAAGAGTCGGTTCAACCAGCTGTCTAAGTTTGCAGAGGACTCAAAAGGAATCGAAAGAGTCGGTTCAACCAGCTGTCTAAGTTTGCAGAGGACTCAAAAGGAATCGGAAGAGTCGGTTCAACCAGCTGTCGAAGTTTGCAGAGGACTCAAAAGGAATCGGAA
>JARQWZ010007038.1:15000-17500 GCA_033150135.1 Gobio occitaniae
TGGCAACTTGACAGCTCAATAATAAACCATAAGAAAACATGAGGTCAAGTGTGTGAACTTTTATATTATTTTACATTTGATTATTTTATTTATTTCTAAAGAACTCTTTAGTAGCCTATTTGGTGCACTTTAAAGGGATAGTCATGATTTACTCGCCCTCATGATGTTCAAACCTGTATGAGTTTCTTTGCTCTGCTGAACACAAAAGAAGATATTTAGCAGAAAGTTTGTACTCGGGCTGCTCTGGGGCATCATTGACTTCCACAGTAGGAATAAATCTTCATATGTGTTCAACATAAAGACATTTATACAGGTTTGGAACAACTTGAGGGTGAATAAATGATGTCAGAATTTTCATTTTTGGGTGAACTGTCCCTTTAAGCAGCCATTCTGAACCACTAATCACTTTTTTTGAATTTCATTTTTATTTTTTACTTAAATTATGACTAATTATGTAATTATTTGTCCCATTTTTATCTAAATATTCTTTTAATAAATGTCAAACTTTATATGGCAGGATTATTTATTATGTATGATTAAAATGATACATTAATAATGACATTAATTAGGCTATAATCTATTAATTAACCTGTCTAAAAATATATAATAATTCTGTCTGCCAAGCTCTGATAATGTATGGAATATCATATTAATATATTATCCATTTAAAAGAAACAATAGGCCTAACGTTATCCCTTTAGAAGCAGGGATGTGTGTGTGTGTGTGTGTGAGCGCTGCTGCTTTAAATCAGTCAGTCTGAGACACTGAAGAGCTTCTCTAAAGTGTGCAGTTGGCCTGAGGTTCATCCTGATTTGCTGGACCATTGATATCTGTTTTTCTACTCAGTTCTATATCTGGAGATCCTCTTGTGTTCAAACGGCGGACGCGACGCAAGCTCGACATGTTTTTAAAAAAACGCGCAAGTTTACAGCTCATGTTCTCGAGACTCCGCCGCTATGGCAATAAAGCCGCTAAAACGCAATCACGCACTAATGAGCTTCTGTACTACTGATTGTGAAATGTGTTTCTTTATATTTGCTATCCGTATTCTCCACACTGCAAAACCCCTATGTGTTTATTGAACTATGTGTTTATTGAACTATGTGTTTATTGAACTATGTGTTTATTGAACTATGTGTGGACCTGTGTAAAACACGGGACCAATCGCCTCCCGTTTTCGTTTGATACGGGACACGTCATTTTGCTAGTAAATACGGGACGATTCCATATTTTACGGTACGGGTGGAAACCCTAGGTCTATCGGTAAGCCCCGCCCCCCTTAGTTACTGTTGCTAACTCGGACAAACAAACGGAGTTGCTATATCTTACAATGACAGCTGTCAGTGTGAAAACCTTATCCTGAGATGTTTTTGGACACAGATAGTAGCGTATATCCCGTCCGAATGATGGCCAAACTTTACTGATGGTTTATCAAGTTTATTGCATCGTTATTTACTCCAAAAAATAATCGTAAGATCTGAACAAACAAAGCATAAGAAGTGCGCATTAACGTCTCATTCACAAACTCTCTCTCACCGTTGCATTACCATTAACACACACAGCAAATTACACAAAAACACTCACACAACTCACAGTAAACACACACACACACACACAGACCGTATGCCTTTTCGGGGGTGCAGTTATTAACTGGTAAACTTTGTATCTGCAAAACTCCAATAAACTGCGTGCGAGCTCTTTCTTTCGTTACCCGGAGACTATAATACCCATCAAAATAGGAGATAATGTAGACCTTAAACATATCTAAAATTAAATTAATTTACATATAACCCGTTTAATATGGAGAGGCACTGAAATGTAGACCTTCGTGTTTTTGACCTACAGTGTCACATGACGTGAGAACAGTTCGTTATTTCGGTTTGTATGTTAGCAGGGACTTTAATCGCAACTTAATGAGAGTTTGACAAACAGAAACTCCTCTCAGGATCGCTGGAGTCAGTGCTACAGTCCCTCAGGCACCACATTTAGCATTTCTGTAGCATAAACACCATCAAACCGATGAGAGCTTCGGATTCTCCAGTGTTTCTCTATGGCGCTGAAACCCTAAAGATGTCCGAGTTCCGGTCCCAGCGCAACTGATACTCAACTGCTATTGGCTCATCTGTGTTCGAGGGGAGGGGCTTACCGATAGGTCAATTACAACATCACTTTAACACACTCACATGTGTGTGAGAGGATCAAACAGTGCTGCGTTACACACACACACATGAGCAGAAGAAGCAGAAGCGCTCGCGGCAGAATAATAGCTCCGCCCACTCAAGAGTCAAGCCACGCCTCTGAGTCGAGTAATTACACACTGTGCCTTTAAAGCGCTGGTGCTCAGCCGTTGCTCTGTTTATCTCCCTCAGAGGAAAGGCTCATCCGGGTCCGGGTCGTCCATGTCCTCCACACACGTCTATTTCTGTCCTGGGCTGCTCCTGACGGGTTGAGATAAAGCTCTGGAGGAAGCAGAGCCGTTTATCAGAGCTGAGGAACCAGC
>JARQWZ010007038.1:22500-42934 GCA_033150135.1 Gobio occitaniae
GGTTACGATTTCCAAACCTTAAAGAGCACCTATTATAGCATTTAAAATGTTCCAAATATTGTTTTAGAAGTCCCCAACAACAGTTTTGCATGCAATGACAAAAAAGACTTTAGTTTTCTTATAATATGCATTTATTTTTACCTGTTTTGACAGCGATTCTCAAATGATTCCTTTAGTGATTCACTTTTCAAAACCCCGCCTTCACGTGACGCTAATCTGCGCTGATTGGTCCGATGACCCAGTCAGTTGTGATTGGTTTAGTCTGTGCAGATATTTTCAGAAACGGAACGCCCATCAAAGTCTTACAGTGACAGTAATTTGTAATGTGTCAGGAGTTATGAATATGAAAACCGCGTCGGTACCGTTTGATTGTAATATGAGCCTATAATAAGTGGGCGAATCGTATTCAAATAACTTGACAAATTGACGTCATCTAGTCAGAGAAAAAGCTTCGGTCTTCTAACGATTCTTAAAAATGACTCAGAGTCGACTCTTACTTTTGAAAGAAAATAACTGCATATACGGTGCACTGTCATATTTCAAACTTTGCAGGATGTTTTTGTTCACTTAGATCTATGTTACACACTACATGAAAGGTACATTTCAAAATTCCATGATAGGTGCTCTTTAAGTTATTCTTAGGGAAATGAGCGTTAAGGGGTTTTATGCAAAACTTAACTCGTTTTAAGGGATTACTGAAGTGAAAAAACAGCATTTAAGGGGAATTCTAAGTGTGTATGACGTTTCACTTAAAGAAACCCTTAAGTAACACTTTTCTGCAACACTCTTAGGGAAACATAAGGGCAAACTTAAGGGAAAATTACACTTAAAGGGTTAGTTCACCCAAAAATGTAAATTGTGTCATTAATGACTGAGCCTCATGTGGTTGGACACCCGTCAGACCTCCGTTCATCTTCAGACACAAATGAAGATATTTTAGTGTAAATCTGATGCTCTGAAAGGCCTCCATTGGCTCAACTTTACACTCTCAAGACCCTTAAAAGACACTAAAGACTAAAGTTACAAAGTCCATCTCACTACAGCGGCTCTACAATAACTTTATGAAGACGAGAATAGTTTCTGTGCGCAAAAAAACCCTAAATAACGACTTATATAGTGATGACAATTTCAAAACACGGCATCATGAAGCTTCGAAGCGTTATGAATCAGTGAGTCGATTCAGCGGTTCAGAGCGTTATGAATCAGTGAGTCGATTCAGCGGTTCAGAGCGTTATGAATCAGTGAGTCGATTCAGCGGTTCAGAGCGTTATGAATCAGTGAGTCGATTCAGCGGTTCAGAGCGTTATGAATCAGTGAGTCGATTCAGCGGTTTGGAGCATTATGAATCAGCGAGTCGATTCAGCGGTTCAGAGCGTTATGAATCGGTGAGTCGATTCAGCGGTTTGGAGCATTATGAATCAGCGAGTCGATTCAGCTGTTTGGAGCGTTATGAATCAGCGAGTCGATTCAGCGGTTTGGAGCGTTATGAATCAGCGAGTCGATTCAGCGGTTCGGAGCGTTATGAATCAGCGAGTCGATTCAGCGGTTCAGAGCGTTATGAATCAGTGAGTCGATTCAGCGGTTCAGAGCGTTATGAATCAGTGAGCCGATTCAGCGGTTTGGAGCGTTATGAATCAGCGAGTCGAATCAGTGGTTCGGAGCGTTATGAATCAGTGAGTCAATTCAGCGGTTCGGAGCGTTATGAATCAGCGAGTCGATTCAGCGGTTCAGAGCGTTATGAATCAGTGAGTCGATTCAGCGGTTTGGAGCGTTATGAATCAGCGAGTCGAATCAGTGGTTCGGAGCGTTATGAATCAGTGAGTCGATTCAGCAGTTTGGATCGCCAAATTTCAGCAGTTTGGCGGTTTGACACGCGATCCGAATCATGATTGTTGTGCCAATGGAGGCCTTTCAGAGCATCAGATTTACACTAAAATATCTTCATTTGTGTCTGAAGATGAACGGAGGTCTGACGGGTGTCCAACCACATGAGGGTGAGGAATTGATGACATCATTTTCATTTTTGGGTGAACTAACCCTTTAAGGTGCTTTATGCAGCCGGGCTCTGGCCCCTGAAACACACGCTTGATTTCTTCAGTCCAGAAGGTTCTCCAGCTCATGAGCAAACGCTGAGCTCTGACTGAGTCTGCTTACACACACTCCATGAGCAGAAACACACACTCCATGAGCAGAAACACCGCTCATGTGGAAGGTCGTCATGTTTATGTGTGATATGATCAATATCAATCCGCCGCTCCGCTGCTCCTGTCATATAAATCCTGCGTTTGACGTTAGCCAGAGCTTCGCTCGTATTGTTTTTCGTGGCGTTATTTTCTCCCTGCGCGCCGTCATCCATCAAACGCAGCGAGTGTGTTTACACAGCGTCTGTCCAGTTTATGGCCGTAAAGGTGATCGGGGGAACAAAACACAGTTCATCTGATTCTTTTTTACATTAACCCTTTAATGCATGACCTTTGAAACTCACTTTTGTATTATTTGTTGTGTGATATTACAGTGATCATCACCTTTGACCCGGTTTATGACATTCAAAATATCTGACGTGGTGAAAGTATCTCTTCCAGGTGATCTTGACAGGTATATTAATGTGAATAAATGTCATTCAATTATAATTGCCCCGCCCTCACTCACTGTAGTTAATGCCCGCCTCTGGTCCTGATTGGCTGAACAGCGTCTCTTAGCCCCGCCCTCACTCACTGTAGTTAATGCCCGCCTCTGGTCCTGATTGGCTGAGCAGCGTCTCTTAGCCCCGCCCTCACTCACTGTAGTTAATGCCCACCTCTGGTCCTGATTGGCTGAGCAGCGTCTCTTAGCCCCGCCCTCACTCACTGAAGTTAATGCCCGCCTCTGGTCCTGATTGGCTGAGCAGTGTCTCTTAGCCCCGCCCTCACTCACTGTAGTTAATGCCCACCTCTGGTCCTGATTGGATGATGAGCAGCGTCTCTTAGCCCCGCCCTCACTCACTGTAGTTAATGCCCGCCTCTGGTCGTGATTGGCTGAACAGCGTCTCTTAGCCCCGCCCTCACTCACTGTAGTTAATGCCCGCCTCTGGTCCTGATTGGCTGAACAGCGTCTCTTAGCCCCGCCCTCACTCACTGTAGTTAATGCTCGCCTCTGATCCTGATTGGCTGAACAGCGTCTCTTAGCCCCGCCCTCACTCACTGTGGTTAATGCCCGCCTCTGATCCTGATTGGCTGAACAGCGTCTCTTAGCCCCGCCCTCACTCACTGTAGTTAATGCCCGCCTCTGGTCCTGATTGGCTGAACAGCGTCTCTTAGCCCCGCCCTCACTCACTGTAGTTAATGCCCGCTCTGGTCCTGATTGGCTGAGCAGCGTCTCTTAGCCCCGCCCTCACTCACTGTAGTTAATGCCCGCCTCTGGTCCTGATTGGCTGAGCAGCGTCTCTTAGCCCCGCCCTCACTCACTGTAGTTAATGCCCGCTCTGGTCCTGATTGGCTGAGCAGCGTCTCTTAGCCCCGCCCTCACTCACTGTAGTTAATGCCCGCCTCTGGTCCTGATTGGCTGAGCAGCGTCTCTTAGCCCCGCCCTCACTCACTGTAGTTAATGCCCGCTCTGGTCCTGATTTGCTGAGCAGCGTCTCTTAGCCCCGCCCTCACTCACTGTAGTTAATGCCCGCCTCTGGTCCTGATTGGCTGAGCAGCGTCTCTTAGCCCCGCCCTCACTCACTGTAGTTAATGCCCGCCTCTGGTCCTGATTGGCTGAACAGCGTCTCTTAGCCCCGCCCTCACTCACTGTAGTTAATGCCCGCCTCTGGTCCTGATTTGCTGAACAGCGTCTCTTAGCCCCGCCCTCACTAACTGTAGAGTTTGGTTGGTGTTGGTCATGTGACGCTGTTTCTGTAACCCTCGCCATCATTACTGTTCGTATCACTGAGATTCAGATATGATAATGAGCGCTTGCTTTCTGACCAATCACAGCAGAGCAGCTCTCAGAGAGGCGGGGCTTAGAGAGACTGAGCGTTTCAGACACTGAGAGAAGAGCTGAGGCTGCAGTGGAGATTGTGTGTGTTTGAGCTGGAATGCATGAGAGACGCCAGAGCAACATTAGGAGCGTTTGAAACAGCTTAAACATGAACAGAAAATGATTAAAATAGAGATTATGTATAAAAGTTGAACTTTTTTGTTGGCCAACCAAAATAGTGATTGTAAGTTCCAAATCTTGTAAAAGATTTGCTCATGCTGGGCATGTGTTCACTCGAGGCAGACCCTGCTCTAGAGTCAGAGGAAGCTTTAGTGTTTCAGGGAATCTGGACTCTCAGATGATGCTGTGTGTGTGTGTGTGTGTGTGTGTGATGGGTAGGTTTAGGGGCAGGGGCTGTGTGTGTGTGTGTGTGTGTGTGTGTGTGTGTGTGATGGGTAGGTTTAGGGGCAGGGGCAGTGTGTGTGTGTGTGTGTGTGTGTGTGTGTGTGTGATGGGTAGGTTTAGGGGCAGGGGCAGTGTGTGTGTGTGTGTGTGTGTGTGTGTGTGTGTGTGTGTGTGTGTGTGTGTGTGTGATGGGTAGGTTTAGGGGCAGGGGCAGTGTGTGTGTGTGTGTGTGTGTGTGTGTCTGTGTGTGTGTGTGTGTGTGTGTGTGTGTGTGTGTGTGATGGGTAGGTTTGGGGGCAGGGGCAGTGTGTGTGTGTGTGTGTGTGTGTGTGTGTGTGTGTGTGTGTGTGTGTGTGTGTGTGTGCGTGTGTGGGCATGTTTTCGTGAAATATCAGGACACAAATGTGTATAATGACATGGGTATTACAAAAAGAGGGTGAAATATGAGGACGTTCCCCATGTCCTCACTTTTCAAAATGCTTATAAATCACACAGAACAAGTTTTTTTTCACAGAAAGTGAACTGCACAGTCTCCTGTGAGGGCTAGGTTTAGGGGCAGGGTCAGTGTGTGTGTGTGTGTGTGTGTGTGTGTGTGTGATGGGTAGTTTTAGGGGCAGTGTAAGGGGATAGAAAATACGGTTTGTACGGTATAAAAACCATTATGCCTATGGAATGTCCTCACATTTCACAAAAACAAACATGTGTGTGTGTGTGTGTGTGTGATGGGTAGGTTTAGGGGCAGGGGCAGTGTGTGTGTGTGTGTGTGTGTGTGTGTGTGTGTGTGTGTGTGTGTGTGTGTGTGTGTGTGTGTGTGTGTGTGATGGGTAGGTTTAGGGGCAGGGTGTGTGTGTGTGTGTGTGTGTGTGTGTGTGTGTGTGTGTGTGTGTGTGTGTGTGTGTGTGTGTGTGTGTGATGGGTAGGTTTAGGGGCAGGGTGTGTGTGTGTGTGTGTGTGTGTGTGTGTGTGTGTGTGTCCCGCTGAAGCCCAGTGTTTATGTGAAGTCTCTGCTGTGTGAGTTATGGGTCTGAATGATCGCTCAGGGCCGTGTCGCTGCTCTATTGTTGAGATGGAGCCTCTAAACAGCCGCGCGTTGTTTATTTGACATCTCAGTTTTATATTGCCACGTGTCATTGGCCTGTTTACAGTTCATCCGTGTTGATGGATCATCTCTATCACCCGCTCGCGCTCCAGAGGAGAGAATAAACAGCACAATCATATCACTGAATATGCCTTTTACACACAAACTCTACATTTGTTTCCTTCTAATCCTGTATTTGGAACATAAAGACAAACGCGTGTAGTTTCTAAAGCAGTGAGTAAAGGATGACAGAACATTCATGTTTGGTGAACAATGACATCATCGCCCTCATCAGCGCCAGTGATGATGTCATTAGACACGCGCCTGTCGATTCGTGCTCGATTGTGTTCCTGCCAGATTTATATCATTTCTCCAAATGCTGAGCGAGAGGAATGTAAACCAGATCTGGAGAGCTCGGGCTGAGCTTTTCTTCCTCATGTTTTGTCTGCGGCGATGGTTAAGGAGACAGAAATTCCTCTGGTCTGTTTTCCTGCAAGACCTTCTCACCGTTTATTTTTTATTTTTTATTGTAAGACAAAATTTTACCAAAAAAAAAAAGACAAAAACAATACAACATAACAGTAACAAACACTAGGGGGAAGGTTTAAACTAGACCTACATAAAGACAAAGTTTGCAAACTTTTAAAATTTTAACTGCTTTTTGCTTGATAGAAAATTGGATTGATTCAATATAATGCTCCATTTCTTTCTTGAAGGATATAAAACAGTTTTTTTACAGGAAAATTTACATTTGTGAACATGGAATTTTGCCATTAAAAGAATAAAATGTATTATATAGACCTGAGTGCGCTTGTCTTTAAGTTTAAGTTTATTATTTATTTGACAGGGACCATGTGCAAGTACATTAATCTTACAAAAGAAAAGATGCTTTACACCAGATTTAGCCACAGCTAATTTCCATCCGCAGATAAAACAATAAAATATATACATCTAAACATCAATAACTCACTATCTATTTACAACCTCATTTACATTTACACTTCAGCCTAAGCTAACCCTGTACATACTGTTTACAATCAACCTTTTAAAATTGCTACAGTCAATTCTTACTAAACATTAACATAATCAGTGCTGACATAGTTGGTTTTCTAATAATACCTTTTTAACATTTTGAGAGAAGTCCCTCAGGTCAGAGGTTAATTTTAGACTATCTGGAAGCTTGTTCCATTCTTTAACAGCTTTGAATGAGAAGGCTTTATAGTTCTCCAAAAGCCCAAATAATAAATGTCTCCAGAATAACACAAAATTGTTATCAATGATAAAATCACAAACATTTTGCCAAAACTGAACCAAAGTTTCAGGGCTACTGTCACAAAAAGTGCACTTAAAATCAATATCACCTTTAAATTTTACAAAGTAATGTTTCACTGGGTAATCATTTTAAATGATACCTCTTTGACTTTGTTTGTAATTAAATATTGATTATGTATAAGCCAGACCTTTTTCCATACAATAGAGTCTATAAAGCGATTCCAATGTGAGGAAATATAAGGCAAAGACGCAATGTTTCTTTGAAATAACTCTCTTATGGATCTGTTTTGTGAGTTAAAGGAAAAACCAATATTACCTAAGAACTCACTATAGTAGGTGGGGACCATTGATGAATGTTAAGTCTTTCTTGATGTCTAAACATACATATTTTAGGGGATATAGCACCAAAACTTTGCCATCGTCTCCTAGGCCTTCTGGCCGTGCTTATGTTGGCCGGCTGGGAATATACGTCATCATCTGTTGAGATATTAAAGTCACAGCTACACGATGTTTAGACACTCCAGAGAACGCTGAAAGAAAAACGTCTGTTTTACGAGACGCTGTTTGTCATGCACACACACACACACACACACACACACACACACACACACACACACACACACACTGCACAGCTTTGACTGTAAACTCCATCACGCAATGCTTGTTAATGTTATGAAGAACTCAAACGGTTTTGTATCATAACAGATGATTTTCAGAGCCTCATTTATTACGTTGATTAAACGCTGCTTGTTTAGCCAGTGATTGTACAAATATACTCAACACTATTATTATGAGTAGATTTGGCTTCAAGATATGATTAAGCCTCGCTCACCTCTTATTGTTACAAACGTTTGTTCTGATTATTGAGTGTTTAACAGAAAGACACCCGCTAATCGTGGCTGTGTGAATGTTCCTAATGTTGTTTTGGCTTCTTCAGCAACAAAACACACTTTAATGTTCTCATAATCTCCACTGCAGCCTCAGCTCTTCTCTCTCAGTGAGTGAAACGCTTCAGTCTCTCTAAGCCCCGCCTCTCTGTGAGCTGCTCTGCTGTGATTGGTCAGAAAGCAAGCGCTCATTATCATATCTCAATCTCAGCTGAAAACAGCCTCACCTGACCAACACCAACCAAACTCTACAGTGTCAGAGACGACTACAGTGAGTGAGGGCGGGGCTAAGAGACGCTCTTCAGCCAATCAGGACCAGAGGAGGGCATTAACTACAGTGAGTGAGGGCGGGGCTAAGAGACGCTCTTCAGCCAATCAGGACCAGAGGCGGGCATTAACTACAGTGAGTGAGGGCGGGGCTAAGAGACGCTGTTCAGCCAATCACGACCAGAGGCGGGCATTAACTACAGTTAGTGAGGGCGGGGCTAAGAGACGCTTTTCAGCCAATCACGACCAGAGGCGAGCATTAACTACAGTGTGTGAGGGCGGGGCTAAGAGACGCTGTTCAGCCAATCAGGACCAGAGGCAGGCATTAACTACAGTGAGTGAGGGCGGGGCTAAGAGACGCTGTTCAGCCAATCAGGACCAGAGGCGGGCATTAACTACAGTGAGTGAGGGCGGGGCTAAGAGACGCTGTTCAGCCAATCAGGACCAGAGGCGGGCATTAACTACAGTGAGTGAGGGCGGGGCTAAGAGACGCTCTTCAGCCAATCAGGACCAGAGGAGGGCATTAACTACAGTGAGTGAGGGCGGGGCTAAGAGACGCTCTTCAGCCAATCAGGACCAGAGGCGGGCATTAACTACAGTGAGTGAGGGCGGGGCTAAGAGACGCTGTTCAGCCAATCACGACCAGAGGCGGGCATTAACTACAGTTAGTGAGGGCAGGGCTAAGAGACGCTTTTCAGCCAATCACGACCAGAGGCGAGCATTAACTACAGTGTGTGAGGGCGGGGCTAAGAGACGCTGTTCAGCCAATCAGGACCAGAGGCAGGCATTAACTACAGTGAGTGAGGGCGGGGCTAAGAGACGCTGTTCAGCCAATCAGGACCAGAGGCGGGCATTAACTACAGTGAGTGAGGGCGGGGCTAAGAGACGCTGTTCAGCCAATCAGGACCAGAGGCGGGCATTAACTACAGTGAGTGAGGGCGGGGCTAAGAGACGCTGTTCAGCCAATCAGGACCAGAGGCGGGCATTAACTACAGTGAGTGAGGGCGGGGCTAAGAGACGCTGTTCAGCCAATCAGGACCAGAGGCGGGCATTAACTACAGTGAGTGAGGGCGGGGCTAAGAGACGCTGCTCAGCCAATCAGGACCAGAGGCGGGCATTAACTACAGTAAGTGAGGGCGGGGCTAAGAGACGCTGTTCAGCCAATCAGGACCAGAGGCGGGCATTAACTACAGTGAGTGAGGGCGGGGCTAAGAGACGCTGTTCAGCCAATCAGGACCAAAGGCGAGCATTAACTCAGTCAGGAGCTGAATTTAAGATGGAATGTAAACCAATTGGTTACATTTACAGACAACATTTACTCTCGGATCCTTATGGTTCATGGTTCATTACCTATGGCATCATTCTTAATAAGATCTGTCATCTGCAATTGAAACATTGCTAATGTTTCTGCATATCGCAGCGCATGTCTAATCAGTGTTTCTCTACACAGAACCCAATAATTAAAGAAAGCTTTTGCCTCAGGATTAAACAAGATCATTGGAATATCAAACAGTGTCTCGAGAAATCCATCTGACATTCATCAGAAATGTCATAATTTAATATCTTAGGCTATCCAAGACCTCAGGACTTTCTTTGATATATTGAATCAACAATCTCAGTTTTTTGCACAGAATGCATTTTCCGTCATAATCCCCTGAACACATCAGTGTGTGTTGCCTTCACTGCCGCTCGAGCGCTGGGACTGGGCAAGGTGCTTTATGAGGAGAATTTAATATAGCTCTAATGTTATTGATGCACGCTTCATTGAGCTTTTGGATCATGATGGTCTGTCCTCGAGGGAAGTTAAACTGTGTTGGGGACACGCATTGGAAACAGACGCCACATGCCAGCACACACAATTCAACACAACACCGCAGCGACATTTAGATTACAGGCAGGACGTCTTCATATTTATGGTGGATGACCTAGAGTAGACTTTAGTCCACTGTAGTGGACATTATATTTTAGTGAATTTCTCTAACATCATACATGTCACATGTCACAGTCTGGATGTCCAGTAAAGAGCACATTCGGGGCTTTGCAGGGATACCAAATGTTTGGAGGTTTCACCAGGACAACAACTTCTTCTTGGTCTTTAAAAATGGCTGACATTAATGTTGAGCACTCTTATGGAAATATGATCATATTTTTTAATTATAATTTAAATCTGATTAATTTTCAAATTGTTTGTTATAAATCAACATCTCAGGAAAATGTTATGGGGTTTCTAATCAAAATATGACTTTCTGTTACAGAACAGGGCATTGATTTCATAAATGACCACTATAGTGGACACCAGGATTTAAATCATGTTTATCAGGCATTTTGGAGACATAACAAGTGAACAGGGAAAGAAATTACATATCAATATTCCTATGAAATATTAGATATTATTTTGAAAATGTTGCCAATTTTTCCTCCCATTATTACACTTCTTTTTTCATTACATGTTGCACCAAGAACACATTAATATGCAAATTAGATGCAGTGAATAGATACATTGTATTGTATGGGAAAATCCAAGTATTGTCATTTTACCCACATATTTCATAAAGTAAAATGGTATATGAATGCATTTCATTATATCTTTCATAACATAGTTCAGAATCATCTTTAAATAAAGTTTGTTTAAAAAAAAACCCTGAAACCTAAAAATTGATTGATGAGTTAAAAATAAATCCCATTGTTTTTGCCTATACATGCAATTTCATGTCATTTAATTTTTTTAACAACTCAGTCCTGGTGTCAACTACAGAGGACATATCATAACATATGAATAAAATATCATTTTTCAAAAATGTTTTTTTTTCCATTTGTTTCTTATGCTCTAAACAATGCAATGGCATAAAAAAATACTAAATTCAAAAAACTTTTTTTTTCTGGGTCCCAGGAGGATATGACGGTTATGTGACACAGTCCCCTAACAGTTTTTCTTTCTTTGGTGTTTTTATTTTATTTTATATCAAATATACAAAAGGTTAGTGGCAGAGGTTAGTGGCAGAGGTTAGTGGCAGAGGTTAGTGGCAGAGGTTAGTGAAAGAGGTTAGTGGCAGAGGTTAGTGGCAGAGGTTAGTGGCAGAGGTTAGTGGCAGGGGTTAGTGGCAGAGGTTAGTGGCAGAGGTTAGTGGCAGGGGTTAGTGGCAGAGGTTAGTGGCAGAGGTTAGTGGCAGGGGTTAGTGGCAGAGGTAAGTGGCAGGGGTTAGTGGCAGAGGTTAGTGGCAGAGGTTAGTGGCAGGGGTTATTGGCAGAGGTTAGTGGCAGGGGTTAGTGGCAGAGGTTAGTGGCAGAGGTTAGTGGCAGAGGTTAGTGGCAGAGGTAAGTGGCAGGGGTTAGTGGCAGAGGTTAGTGGTAGGGGTTAGTGGCAGAGGTTAGTGGCAGAGGTTAGTGGCAGAGGTTAGTGGCAGAGGTTAGTGGCAGAGGTTAGTGAAAGAGGTTAGTGGCAGAGGTTAGTGGCAGAGGTTAGTGGCAGAGGTTAGTGGCAGGGGTTAGTGGCAGAGGTTAGTGGCAGAGGTTAGTGGCAGGGGTTAGTGGCAGAGGTTAGTGGCAGAGGTTAGTGGCAGGGGTTAGTGGCAGAGGTAAGTGGCAGGGGTTAGTGGCAGAGGTTAGTGGCAGAGGTTAGTGGCAGGGGTTATTGGCAGAGGTTAGTGGCAGGGGTTAGTGGCAGAGGTTAGTGGCAGAGGTTAGTGGCAGAGGTTAGTGGCAGAGGTAAGTGGCAGGGGTTAGTGGCAGAGGTTAGTGGTAGGGGTTAGTGGCAGAGGTTAGTGGCAGAGGTTAGTGGCAGAGGTTAGTGGCAGAGGTTAGTGGCAGAGGTTAGTGGCAGAGGTTAGTGGCAGGGGTTAGTGGCAGAGGTTAGTGGCAGAGGTAAGTGGCTGGGGTTAGTGGCAGAGGTTAGTGGCAGGGGTTAGTGGCAGGGGTTAGTGGCAGAGGTTAGTGGCAGAGGTTAGTGGCAGAGGTTAATGGCAGAGGTTAGTGGCAGGGGTTAGTGGCAGAGGTAAGTGGCAGAGGTAAGTGGCAGGGGTTAGTGGCAGAGGTTAGTGGCAGGGGTTAGTGGCAGAGGTTAGTGGCAGAGGTAAGTGGCAGGGGTTAGTGGCAGAGGTTAGTGGCAGAGGTTAATGGCAGGGGTTAGTGGCAGAGGTTAGTGGCAGGGGTTAGTGGCAGAGGTTAGTGGCAGGGGTTAGTGGCAGAGGTTAGTGGCAGAGGTTAGTGGCAGAGGTTAGTGGCAGGGGTTAGTGGCAGAGGTTAGTGGCAGAGGTTAGTGGCAGAGGTTAATGGCAGAGGTTAGTGGCAGAGGTAAGTGGCAGGGGTTAGTGGCAGAGGTTAGTGGCAGGGGTTAATGGCAGAGGTTAGTGGCAGAGGTAAGTGGCAGGGGTTAGTGGCAGAGGTTAGTGGCAGGGGTTAGTGGCAGAGGTTAGTGGCAGAGGTTAATGGCAGGGGTTAGTGGCAGAGGTAAGTGGCAGGGGTTAGTGGCAGAGGTTAGTGGCAGAGGTTAGTGGCAGAGGTTAGTGGCAGAGGTTAGTGGCAGGGGTTAGTGGCAGAGGTTAGTGGCAGAGGTAAGTGGCAGGGGTTAGTGGCAGAGGTTAGTGGCAGGGGTTAGTGGCAGAGGTTAGTGGCAGAAGTTAGTGGCAGAGGTTAGTGGCAGAGGTTAGTGGCAGGGGTTAGTGGCAGAGGTTAGTGGCAGAGGTTAGTGGCAGAGGTAAGTGGCAGAGGTTAGTGGCAGAGGTTAGTGGCAGGGGTTAGTGGCAGAGGTTAGTGGCAGGGGTTAGTGGCAGAGGTTAGTGGCAGAGGTTAGTGGCAGAGGTTAGTGGCAGAGGTTAGTGGCAGAGGTTAGTGGCAGGGGTTAGTGGCAGAGGTTAGTGGCAGAGGTTAGTGGCAGAGGTAAGTGGCAGGGGTTAGTGGCAGAGGTTAGTGGCAGGGGTTAGTGGCAGAGGTTAGTGGCAGAGGTTAGTGGCAGAGGTTAGTGGCAGAGGTAAGTGGCAGGGGTTAGTGGCAGAGGTTAGTGGCAGAGGTTAGTGGCAGAGGTTAGTGGCAGAGGTTAGTGGCAGAGGTTAGTGGCAGAGGTTAGTGGCAGAGGTTAGTGGCAGGGGTTAGTGGCATGGGTTAGTGGCAGAGGTAATTGGCAGAGGTTAGTGGCAGAGGTAAGTGGCAGGGGTTAGTGGCAGAGGTTAGTGGCAGGGGTTAGTGGCAGAGGTAAGTGGCAGAGGTTAATGGCAGGGGTTAGTGGCAGAGGTAAGTGGCAGGGGTTAGTGGCAGAGGTTAGTGGCAGAGGTTAGTGGCAGAGGTTAGCGGCAGAGGTTAGTGGCAGGGGTTAGTGGCAGAGGTTAGTGGCAGAGGTTAGTGGCAGAGGTAAGTGGCAGAGGTTAGTGGCAGAGGTTAGTGGCAGAGGTTAGTGGCAGAGGTTAGTGGCAGAGGTTAGTGGCAGGGGTTAGTGGCAGGGGTTAGTGGCAGAGGTTAGTGGCAGAGGTTAGTGGCAGAGGTTAGTGGCAGAGGTTAGTGGCAGGGGTTAGTGGCAGAGGTTAGTGGCAGAGGTAAGTGGCAGAGGTTAGTGGCAGGGGTTGGTGGCAGAGGTTAGTGGCAGGGGTTAGTGGCAGAGGTTAATGGCAGGGGTTAGTGGCAGGGGTTAGTGGCAGGGGTTAGTGGCAGGGGTTAGTGGCAGGGGTTAGTGGCAGAGGTTAGTGGCAGGGGTTAGTGGCAGGGGTTAGTGGCAGAGGTTAGTGGCAGGGGTTAGTGGCAGAGGTTAGTGGCAGAGGTTAGTGGCAGGGGTTAGTGGCAGAGGTTAGTGGCAGGGGTTAGTGGCAGAGGTTAGTGGCAGGGGTTAGTGGCAGAGGTTAGTGGCAGAGGTTCGTGGCAGGGGTTTGTGGCAGAGGTTAGTGGCAGAGGTTAGTGGCAGGGGTTAGTGGCAGGGGTTAGTGGCAGAGGTTAGTGGCGAAGGTTAGTGGCAGAGGTTAGTGGCAGAGGTTAGTGGCAGAGGTTAGTGGCAGAGGTTAGTGGCAGAGGTTAGTGGCAGGGGTTAGTGGCAGAGGTTAGTGGCAGAGATTAGTGGCAGAGGTTAGTGGCAGAGGTTAGGGGTTAGTGGCAGAGGTTAATGCCAGACGTTAGTGGCAGAGGTTAGTGGCAGAGGTTAGTGGCAGAGGTTAGTGGCAGAGGTTAGTGGCAGAGGTTAGTGGCAGAGGTTAGAGGCAGAGGTTAGTGGCAGGGGTTAGTGGCAGAGGTTAGTGGCAGAGGTTAGTGGCAGAGGTTAATGGCAGAGGTTAGTGGCAGAGGTTAATGGCAGAGGTTAGTGGCAGGGGTTAGTGGCAGAGGTTAGTGGCAGGGGTTAGTGGCAGAGGTTAGTGACAGAGGTTAGTGGCAGAGGTTAGTGGCAGAGGTTAGTGGCAGGGGTTAGTGGCAGGGGTTAGTGGCAGAGGTTAGTGACAGAGGTTAGTGGCAGGGGTTAGTGGCAGAGGTTAGTGGCAGAGGTTAGTGGCAGAGGTTAGTGGCAGGGGTTAGTGGCATGGGTTAGTGGCAGAGGTAATTGGCAGAGGTTAGTGGCAGAGGTAAGTGGCAGGGGTTAGTGGCAGAGGTTAGTGGCAGGGGTTAGTGGCAGAGGTTAGTGGCAGAGGTTAATGGCAGGGGTTAGTGGCAGAGGTAAGTGGCAGGGGTTAGTGGCAGAGGTTAGTGGCAGAGGTTAGTGGCAGAGGTTAGTGGCAGAGGTTAGTGGCAGAGGTTAGTGGCAGGGGTTAGTGGCAGAGGTTAGTGGCAGAGGTTAGTGGCAGAGGTAAGTGGCAGAGGTTAGTGGCAGAGGTTAGTGGCAGAGGTTAGTGGCAGAGGTTAGTGGCAGGGGTTAGTGGCAGAGGTTAGTGGCAGAGGTTAGTGGCAGGGGTTAGTGGCAGAGGTTAGTGGCAGAGGTTAGTGGCAGAGGTTAGTGGCAGAGGTTAGTGGCAGAGGTTAGTGGCAGGGGTTAGTGGCAGAGGTTAGTGGCAGAGGTAAGTGGCAGAGGTTAGTGGCAGAGGTTAGTGGCAGAGGTTAGTGGCAGGGGTTGGTGGCAGAGGTTAGTGGCAGGGGTTAGTGGCAGAGGTTAATGGCAGGGGTTAGTGGCAGGGGTTAGTGGCAGGGGTTAGTGGCAGAGGTTAGTGGCAGGGGTTAGTGGCAGAGGTTAGTGGCAGGGGTTAGTGGCAGGGGTTAGTGGCAGAGGTTAGTGGCAGGGGTTAGTGGCAGAGGTTAGTGGCAGGGGTTAGTGGCAGAGGTTAGTGGCAGAGGTTAGTGGCAGGGGTTAGTGGCAGAGGTTAGTGGCAGGGGTTAGTGGCAGGGGTTAGTGGCAGGGGTTAGTGGCAGAGGTTAGTGGCAGAGGTTCGTGGCAGGGGTTTGTGGCAGAGGTTAGTGGCAGAGGTTAGTGGCAGGGGTTAGTGGCAGGGGTTAGTGGCAGAGGTTAGTGGCGAAGGTTAGTGGCAGAGGTTAGTGGCAGAGGTTAGTGGCAGATGTTAGTGGCAGAGGTTAGTGGCAGAGGTTAGTGGCAGAGGTTAGTGGCAGGGGTTAGTGGCAGAGATTAGTGGCAGAGGTTAGTGGCAGAGGTTAGGGGTTAGTGGCAGAGGTTAATGCCAGACGTTAGTGGCAGAGGTTAGTGGCAGAGGTTAGTGGCAGAGGTTAGTGGCAGAGGTTAGTGGCAGAGGTTAGAGGCAGAGGTTAGTGGCAGGGGTTAGTGGCAGAGGTTAGTGGCAGAGGTTAGTGGCAGAGGTTAATGGCAGAGGTTAGTGGCAGAGGTTAATGGCAGAGGTTAGTGGCAGGGGTTAGTGGCAGAGGTTAGTGACAGAGGTTAGTGGCAGGGGTTAGTGGCAGAGGTTAGTGACAGAGGTTAGTGGCAGAGGTTAGTGGCAGAGGTTAGTGGCAGGGGTTAGTGGCAGGGGTTAGTGGCAGAGGTTAGTGACAGAGGTTAGTGGCAGGGGTTAGTGGCAGAGGTTAGTGACAGAGGTTAGTGGCAGGGGTTAGTGGCAGAGATTAGTGACAGAGGTTAGTGGCAGAGGTTAGTGGCAGGGGTTAGTGGCAGGGGTTAATGACAGAGGTTAGTGGCAGAGGTTAGTGACAGAGGTTAGTGGCAGAGGTTAGGGGTTAGGGGCAGAGGTTAGTGGCAGAGGTTAGTGGCAGAGGTTAGTGGCAGAGGTTAGTGGCAGAGGTTAGTGGCAGAGGTTAGGGGTTAGTGGCAGAGGTTAGTGGCAGAGGTTAGGGGTTAGGGGCAGGAGTTAGTGGCAGAGGTTAGTGGCAGAGGTTAGTGGCAGGGGTTAGTGGCAGGGGTTAGTGACAGAGGTTAGTGGCAGGGGTTAGTGACAGAGGTTAGTGGCAGAGGTTAGTGACAGAGGTTAGTGGCAGGGGTTAGTGACAGAGGTTAGTGGCAGAGGCTAGTGGCAGAGGTTAGTGACAGAGGTTAGTGGCGGAGGTTAGTGACAGAGGTTAGTGACAGAGGTTAGTGGCAGGGGTTAGTGGCAGGGGTTAGTGGCAGAGGTTGGTGGCAGAGGTTAGTGGCAGAGGTTAGGGGTTAGTGGCAGAGGTTAGTGGCAGAGGTTAGTGGCAGAGGTTAGTGGCAGAGGTTAGGGGTTAGTGGCAGAAGTTAGTGGCAGAGGTTAGGTGTTAGGGGCAGGAGTTAGTGGCAGAGGTTAGTGGCAGAGGTTAGTGGCAGGGGTTAGTGGCAGAGGTTAGTGGCAGAGGTTAGTGGCAGAGGTTAAGGGTTAGTGGCAGAAGTTAGTGGCAGAGGTTAGTGGCAGGGGTTAGTGGCAGAGGTTAGTGGCAGAGGTTAGTGGCAGGGGTTAGTGGCAGGGGTTAGTGGCAGATGTTAGTGGCAGGGGTTAAGGGTTAGTGGCAGAAGTTAGTGGCAGAGGTTAGTGGCAGAGGTTAGTGGCAGGGGTTAGTGGCAGAGGTTAGTGGCAGAGGTTAAGGGTTAGTGGCAGAAGTTAGTGGCAGAGGTTAGTGGCAGGGGTTAGTGGCAGAGGTTAGTGGCAGAGGTTAGTGGCAGGGGTTAGTGGCAGAGGTTAGTGGCAGAGGTTAGTGGCAGGGGTTAGTGGCAGAGGTTAGTGGTAGGGGTTTGTGGCAGAGGTTAGTGGCAGAGGTTAGTGGCACAGGTTAGTGGCAGGGGTTAGTGGCAGAGGTTAGTGGCAGAGGTTAGTGGCAGAGGTTAGTGGCAGAGGTTAGTGGTAGGGGTTTGTGGCAGAGGTTAGTGGCAGAGGTTAGTGGCAGAGGTTATTGGCAGAGGTTATTGGCAGGGGTTAATGGCAGAGGTTAGTGGCAGAGGTTATTGGCAGAGGTTAGTGGCAGGGGTTATTGGCAGAGGTTAGTGGCAGAGGTTAGTGGCAGAGGTTAGTGGCAGAGGTTCGTGGCAGGGGTTAGTGGCAGAGGTTAGTGGCAGAGGTTAGTGGCAGGGGTTAGTGGCAGAGGTTAGTGGCAGAGGTTAGTGGTAGGGGTTTGTGGCAGAGGTTAGTGGCAGAGGTCATTGGCAGGGGTTATTGGCAGGGGTTAATGGCAGAGGTAAGTGGCAGAGGTTAGTGGCAGGGGTTAGTGGCAGAGGTTAGTGGCAGAGGTTAGTGGCAGGGGTTAGTGGCAGAGGTTAGTGGCAGGGGTTAGTGGCAGAGGTTAGTGGCAGAGGTTAGTGGCAGAGGTTAGTGGCAGGGGTAAGTGGCAGGGGTTAGTGGCAGAGGTTAGTGGCAGAGGTTATTGGCAGGGGTTAGTGGCAGGGGTTAGTGGCAGATGTTAGTGGCAGGGGTTAGTGGCAGGGGTCAGTGGCAGAGGTTAGTGGCAGAGGTTAGTGGCAGGGGTTAGTGGCAGAGGTTAGTGGCAGGGGTTAGTGGCAGAGGTTAGGGGTTAGTGGCAGGGGTTAGTGGCAGAGGTAAGTGGCAGGGGTTAGTGGCAGAGGTTAGTGGCAGAGGTTAGTGGCAGAGGTTAGTGGCAGAGGTTAGTGGCAGGGGTTAGTGGCAGAGGTTAGTGGCAGGGGTTAGTGGCAGAGATTTGTGGCAGGGGTTAGTGGCAGAGGTTAGTGGCAGAGGTTCGTGGCAGGGGTTAGTGGCAGAGGTTAATGGCAGAGGTTAGTGGCAGAGGTTAGTGGCAGGGGTTAGTGGCAGAGGTTAGTGGCAGGGGTTAGTGGCAGAGGTTAGTGGCAGAGGTTAGTGGCAGAGGTTAGTGGCAGAGGTTAGTGGCAGGGGTTAGTGGCAGGGGTTAGTGGCAGAGGTTAGTGGCAGAGGTTAGTGGCAGGGGTTAGTGGCAGAGGTTAGTTGCAGAGGTTAGTGGCAGGGGTTAGTGGCAGGGGTTAGTGGCAGGGGTTAGTGGCAGAGGTTAGTGGCAGAGGTTAGTGGCAGAGGTTAGTGGCAGAGGTTAGTGGCAGAGGTTAGTGGCAGGGGTTAGTGGCAGGGGTAAGTGGCAGAGGTTAGTGGCAGAGGTTAGTGGCAGAGGTTAGTGGCAGAGGTTAGTGGCAGAGGTTAGGGGTTAGTGGCAGGAGTTAGTGGCAGAGGTTAGTGGCAGAGGTTAGTGGCAGAGGTTAGTGGCAGAGGTTAGTGGCAGGGGTTAGTGGCAGAGGTTAGTGGCAGAGGTTAGTGGCAGAGGTTAGGGGCAGAGGTTAGTGGCAGAGGTTAGTGGCAGAGGTTAGTGGCAGAGGTTAGTGGCAGGGGTTAGTGACAGAGGTTAGTGACAGAGGTTAGTGACAGAGGTTAGTGGCAGGGGTTAGTGACAGAGGTTAGTGGCAGAGGTTAGTGGCAGAGGTTAGTGGCAGAGGTTAGTGGCAGGGGTTAGTGGCAGGGGTTAGTGGCAGGGGTTAGTGGCAGAGGTTAGTGGCAGAGGTTAGTGGCAGAGGTTAGTGGCAGAGGTTAGTGGCAGGGGTTAGTGGCAGAGGTTAGTGGCAGAGGTAAGTGGCAGAGGTTAGTGGCAGAGGTTAGTGGCAGAGGTTAGTGGCAGGGGTTGGTGGCAGAGGTTAGTGGCAGGGGTTAGTGGCAGAGGTTAATGGCAGGGGTTAGTGGCAGGGGTTAGTGGCAGGGGTTAGTGGCAGAGGTTAGTGGCAGGGGTTAGTGGCAGAGGTTAGTGGCAGGGGTTAGTGGCAGGGGTTAGTGGCAGAGGTTAGTGGCAGGGGTTAGTGGCAGAGGTTAGTGGCAGAGGTTAGTGGCAGGGGTTAGTGGCAGAGGTTAGTGGCAGGGGTTAGTGGCAGAGGTTAGTGGCAGGGGTTAGTGGCAGAGGTTAGTGGCAGAGGTTCGTGGCAGGGGTTTGTGGCAGAGGTTAGTGGCAGAGGTTAGTGGCAGGGGTTAGTGGCAGGGGTTAGTGGCAGAGGTTAGTGGCGAAGGTTAGTGGCAGAGGTTAGTGGCAGAGGTTAGTGGCAGATGTTAGTGGCAGAGGTTAGTGGCAGAGGTTAGTGGCAGAGGTTAGTGGCAGAGGTTAGTGGCAGGGGTTAGTGGCAGAGGTTAGTGGCAGAGATTAGTGGCAGAGGTTAGTGGCAGAGGTTAGGGATAAGTGGCAGAGGTTAATGCCAGACGTTAGTGGCAGAGGTTAGTGGCAGAGGTTAGTGGCAGAGGTTAGTGGCAGAGGTTAGTGGCAGAGGTTAGAGGCAGAGGTTAGTGGCAGGGGTTAGTGGCAGAGGTTAGTGGCAGAGGTTAGTGGCAGAGGTTAATGGCAGAGGTTAGTGGCAGAGGTTAATGGCAGAGGTTAGTGGCAGGGGTTAGTGGCAGAGGTTAGTGGCAGGGGTTAGTGGCAGAGGTTAGTGACAGAGGTTAGTGGCAGAGGTTAGTGGCAGAGGTTAGTGGCAGGGGTTAGTGGCAGGGGTTAGTGGCAGAGGTTAGTGACAGAGGTTAGTGGCAGGGGTTAGTGGCAGAGGTTAGTGGCAGAGGTTAGTGGCAGAGGTTAGTGGCAGGGGTTAGTGGCATGGGTTAGTGGCAGAGGTAATTGGCAGAGGTTAGTGGCAGAGGTAAGTGGCAGGGGTTAGTGGCAGAGGTTAGTGGCAGGGGTTAGTGGCAGAGGTTAGTGGCAGAGGTTAATGGCAGGGGTTAGTGGCAGAGGTAAGTGGCAGGGGTTAGTGGCAGAGGTTAGTGGCAGAGGTTAGTGGCAGAGGTTAGTGGCAGAGGTTAGTGGCAGGGGTTAGTGGCAGAGGTTAGTGGCAGAGGTTAGTGGCAGAGGTAAGTGGCAGAGGTTAGTGGCAGAGGTTAGTGGCAGAGGTTAGTGGCAGAGGTTAGTGGCAGGGGTTAGTGGCAGGGGTTAGTGGCAGAGGTTAGTGGCAGAGGTTAGTGGCAGAGGTTAGTGGCAGGGGTTAGTGGCAGGGGTTAGTGGCAGAGGTTAGTGGCAGAGGTTAGTGGCAGAGGTTAGTGGCAGAGGTAAGTGGCAGAGGTTAGTGGCAGAGGTTAGTGGCAGAGGTTAGTGGCAGGGGTTGGTGGCAGAGGTTAGTGGCAGGGGTTAGTGGCAGAGGTTAATGGCAGGGGTTAGTGGCAGGGGTTAGTGGCAGAGGTTAGTGGCAGGGGTTAGTGGCAGAGGTTAGTGGCAGGGGTTAGTGGCAGGGGTTAGTGGCAGAGGTTAGTGGCAGGGGTTAGTGGCAGAGGTTAGTGGCAGGGGTTAGTGGCAGAGGTTAGTGGCAGAGGTTAGTGGCAGGGGTTAGTGG
>JARQWZ010007039.1:7500-10000 GCA_033150135.1 Gobio occitaniae
GCGCTAATCACCTCCAGCACACACTGATGCTAGCTTCACAAAGCCTCGGCTCACTATTTGACTTTCACAAGTTCAAAGATTTTACTCAATAAAATGTTAAAAACATGTTCTACCACATTGCTAACATGCTTTAATTAGCTGCTAGCACATTTTAACACATTATTAACATGTTTTAACAATTTGCTAACATGTTTCTAGCATTATAGAACACATTGATAACATGTTTCTAGCATTATAGAACACACTGCTAACATGTTTCTAGCATTAAACACATTGCTAACATGTTTCTAGCATTAAACACATTGCCAACATGTTTCTAGCATTATAGAACACATTGCTAACATGTTTCTAGCATTATAGAACACACTGCTAACATGTTTCTAGCATTAAACACATTGCCAACATGTTTCTAGCATTATAGAACACATTGCTAACATGTTTCTAGCATTAAACACATTGCTAACATGTTTCTAGCATTAAACACATTGCCAACATGTTTCTAGCATTATAGAACACATTGCTAACATGTTTCTAGCATTATAGAACACACTGCTAACATGTTTCTAGCATTAAACACATTGCCAACATGTTTCTTGCATTATAGAACACACTGCTAACATGTTTCTAGCATTAAACACATTGCTAACATGTTTCTAGCATTATAGAACACACTGCTAACATGTTTCTAGCATTAAACACATTGCCAACATGTTTCTAGCATTATAGAACACATTGCTAACATGTTTCTAGCATTATAGAACACATTGCTAACATGTTTCTAGCATTATAGAACACTGCTAACATGTTTCTAGCATTATAGAACATTGGTAACATGTTTCTAGCATTATAGAACACATTGCTAACATGTTTCTAGCATTATAGAACACTGCTAACATGTTTCTAGCATTATAGAACACTGCTAACATGTTTCTAGCATTATAGAACACTGCTAACATGTTTCTAGCATTATAGAACACTGCTAACATGTTTCTAGCATTATAGAACACTGCTAACATGTTTCTAGCATTATAGAACACTGCTAACATGTTTCTAGCATTATAGAACACTGCTAACATGTTTCTAGCATTATAGAACACTGCTAACATGTTTCTAGCATTATAGAACATTGGTAACATGTTTCTAGCATTATAGAACACATTGCTAACATGTTTCTAGCATTATAGAACACTGCTAACATGTTTCTAGCATTATAGAACACTGCTAACATGTTTCTAGCATTATAGAACACTGCTAACATGTTTCTAGCATTATAGAACACTGCCAACATGTTTCCAGCATTATAGAACACTGCTAACATGTTTCTAGCATTATAGAACACTGCTAACATGTTTCTAGCATTATAGAACACTGCTAACATGTTTCTAGCATTATAGAACATTGCCAACATGTTTCTAGCATTATAGAACATTGCCAACATGTTTCTAGCATTATAGAACACACTGCTAACATGTTTCTAGCATTATAGAACACTGCTAACATGTTTCTAGCATTATAGAACACTGCTAACATGTTTCTAGCATTATAGAACACTGCTAACATGTTTCTAGCATTATAGAACACTGCTAACATGTTTCTAGCATTATAGAACACTGCTAACATGTTTCTAGCATTATAGAACACATTGCTAACATGTTTCTAGCATTATAGAACACTTCTAACATACTGCTAACATGTTTCTAGCATTATAGAACACTGCTAACATGTTTCTAGCATTATAGAACACTGCTAACATGTTTCTAGCATTATAGAACACTGCTAACATGTTTCTAGCATTATAGAACACATTGCTAACATGTTTCTAACATTATAGAACACTGCTAACATGTTTCTAGCATTATAGAACACTGCTAACATGTTTCTAGCATTATAGAACACTGCTAACATGTTTCTAGCATTATAGAACACATTGCTAACATGTTTCTAGCATTATAGAACACTGCTAACATGTTTCTAGCATTATAGAACATTGCCAACATGTTTCTAGCATTATAGAACACTGCTAACATGTTTCTAGCATTATAGAACACTGCTAACATGTTTCTAGCATTATAGAACACTGCTAACATGTTTCTAGCATTATAGAACACTTCTAACATGTTTCTAGCATTATAGAACATTGCCAACATGTTTCTAGCATTATAGAACACTGCTAACATGTTTCTAGCATTATAGAACACTGCTAACATGTTTCTAGCATTATAGAACACTGCTAACATGTTTCTAGCATTATAGAACACATTGCTAACATGTTTCTAGCATTATAGAACACTGCTAACATGTTTCTAGCATTATAGAACATTGCCAACATGTTTCTAGCATTATAGAACACTGCTAACATGTTTCTAGCATTATAGAACACTGCTAACATGTTTCTAGCATTATAGAACACTGCTAACATGTTTCTAGCATTATAGAACATTGCCAACATGTTTCTAGCATTATAGAACACTTCTAACATGTTTCTAGCATTATAGAACAT
>JARQWZ010007039.1:15000-42933 GCA_033150135.1 Gobio occitaniae
GTGTTTGATCATCACTCGACTTCGGACGTAGTCTTTAGCAAAAACGCGATTTTTTTGTGTGTGTTTATAGTCCTAATGCTAGAAAAGTCACCAAGTTTCATATCATTCCGATTAAGCTGTGATTTTTAAAATTTCAAAACAGAAAATTTTCTGAAATTGACCGAAGAGCACCAGAGGGTTAACAATTATAAAAAATATATATGAGTTAGGATATTAGTGGCATAACCTTAGATTACATGGCTCAAAAACAATACTAGGCCTATTTTATTTTATTTATCATTATTAATTTTTTTTGTGGTGGGGTAAGTAAAACATTTTGCCAGGGCAAGTAAAAATGTGAACCTCTGAAATAAAAGCTTAGCAAAAACGGAATTGCGAGCTCCATGTCGTAACTTTAGCGGTAGAAATGAAGAGGAATGGAGAAGGTGATGAACCTGAACAGGAAAAAATTAGGGTTTTTTTTCCTCTTAAAAGCAACAAAATCCAGAAAAACAAATCCCCCTGAAAAATATCCTAGAGGAAACACTGCCATGCCTCGCTGGTCAGGGGACCAACACAACATTAGGTCATAATGTTATGCCTGATTGGTGTATATTTATGTAATATTATATGATCAATAATATTTTAATCCATCAGTCAATCTCATCCGCAGACCATGAGTGTTTCCAGAGCCTCCAGCAGAGGGAGCAGCTGCTCATCACACACACACACACACACACACACACACACACACACACACACACACACACACACACACACACACACACACACACACACACACACACACACACACACACGTTAAACTCCACTAATAAAGCATCAGGCAGCAGGGATGTGGAATCAGGTCTTTTAAGAGTCATATTTACAAAAAGGTACAACAGATCATGAGCACTATTTACATTCGGCCTGCACTGCTTTGAAAAGGTAAAGCAGATTCTGGAAACATGAAGGGAAAATAAAGAGTAAAAGCCACACGGGTTATGATACAAGAATAAATGTGTGTGAATATGAGACTCAGTGCTGATGTTTGAGGTTCACTTTGAGCTTCCACAGAGAGTCGTGAGGCGGTTCTGCATCAGGAAGAGAAAGAGCATGTGTGTGTTAACTCATACAACGTCTCACTATGAACACTTTAACTTCAGTGTAATCGTGTAAACTCAGGGTTTCTGCAGTTTCATAGAGACCCTTTAAAGACCTTTAAGGAATGGATATAAGGGAACAGGACGTCTGTACAAAAAAAGCTGTAATATTCCTCCAGTGTAGATCAGCTGTACACACACACACACACACACACACACACACTCCAGTGTAGATCAGCTGTACACACACACACTCCAGTGTAGATCAGCTGTACACACACACACACACACACACACACACACTCCAGTGTAGATCAGCTGTACACACACACACACACACGTGTAGATCAGTTGTTCTCTGTGAATATACAGTAAAGTGTGATTTATTCCTGTGATTTATCCTCATTACTCCAGTCTTCAGAGTCACATTCACTCATCATTCTCATATGAGGATCTGATGATCAACACACATTTATGATTATTATCAGTGTTGAGCACAGTTGTGTAAAACATTTTAGGATTCTTTAATGAAGAGAAAGCTCTAAAGAACAGCATTTATCTGAAATAGAAAGTTTAAAAAAAGATTTCTGAAGGATTATGTGACTCTAAAGTCTGGAGCAATGATGCAGAAAAGTCAGCTTTGAATCACAGAAATAAATTGCATTTTAAAATATATTATTCAAATATAAAATAGTATTATTTTTTTTACAATTTAAAATAACTGTTTTTGGATCAAATAAATGCAGCCTTGGTGAGCAGAAGAGACTTCTTTAAAAACATTACTGTTCTCAAACTTTTGACTGGTAGAGTGTGTGTGTGTGTGTGTGTGTGTATATACATTTTTTGTGAGATCAAAATTACTGAATTTGTGGTGGTCATTTTCAGAAATGTGCATGTTTTTTTTTCTTTTTTTCTTCATAATTAGGATGCCACATTTTCCGTATTATTATGTCAGATGCACAATAGTCACACATGGCAATAAAACAAACAAAATGCATGAATTTTGGGGGAATAAATGGGGGGGGGGTCTAAAAACAGCATTCGGTATTCGACCAAGTGTTTTCATTTCTGTGCATCCCTATAATAATGAGGCTCATCTCACACACATGAGCGGCCTGGAATAAAGAACCTGATGTTTATGGTCTGAACACCTGCAGTCTTAGCTTGACTTTCCCTCATTGGATGATGTATATCTGCGGAGATCGAGCGGTCTCTCCTTTACACGCGTGTGCTAGCTGACGCTCGCCTGCTGTCCTTATGGTGTTCAGGTGCGGTTTCTTTCCACGGACGGCTTTTATCAGCGCTAGTTAACCTTAAGGGTGAATTAAACCTGCAGAAACCCTGATGTAATTTAACTTGGTGAGCGACTGACCTGCAGGTTCCTGATGCTGCGCAGGGCCTTCTCATCCAGCTGACTCAAGTCCACTGAGTCCATCTCACTGGCCAACAGCTGAATGCACTGAAACCAGGAACACCACATCATGTGACACAGGCACACACACACACACACATACACACACACACACACACACACACACACACACACACACACACACCTCTCCGTTTCCGAGCGGGACGCTGATGACGACGTCCTCTCCGCCGCCAGCGATAGGTGAGCCGTTGACGGACATGCTGTAAACCTTCTCCCTGTGATGAGCCAGTCTCAGCCCTGGAGTCTTCGGCAATCTGACCCACAAAACACATTACACACTATTTTAATGACAGATGGATTCACTTTTATGATGGATAGATGCACTTTTATGATGGATGGATGCACTTTTATGACGGATAGATGCACTTTTATGATGGATGGATGCACTTTTATGACGGACGGATGCACTTTTATGATGGATGGATGCACTTTTATGACGGATAGATGCACTTTTATGATGGATGGATGCACTTTTATGACGGACGGATGCACTTTTATGACGGACGGATGCACTTTTATGACGGACGGATGCACTTTTATGACGGATGGATGCACTTTTATGACGGATAGATGCACTTTTATGATGGATGGATGCACTTTTATGACGGACGGATGCACTTTTATGATGGATGGATGCACTTTTATGACGGATAGATGCACTTTTATGATGGATGGATGCACTTTTATGACGGACGGATGCACTTTTATGACGGACGGATGCACTTTTATGACGGACGGATGCACTTTTATGACGGATGGATGCACTTTTATGACGGATAGATGCACTTTTATGATGGATGGATGCACTTTTATGACGGACGGATGCACTTTTATGATGGATGGATGCACTTTTATGACGGATAGATGCACTTTTATGATGGATGGATGCACTTTTATGACGGACGGATGCACTTTTATGATGGATGGATGCACTTTTATGACGGACGGATGCACTTTTATGATGGATGGATGCACTTTTATGACGGATGGATGCACTTTTATGATGGATGGATGCACTTTTATGACGGACGGATGCACTTTTATGACGGACGGATGCACTTTTATGACGGACAGATGCACTTTTATGACGGATGGATGCACTTTTATGATGGATAGATGCACTTTTATGATGGATGGATGCACTTTTATGACGGATAGATGCACTTTTATGATGGATGGATGCACTTTTATGACGGACGGATGCACTTTTATGATGGATGGATGCACTTTTATGACGGATAGATGCACTTTTATGATGGACGGATGCACTTTTATGACGGACGGATGCACTTTTATGACGGACGGATGCACTTTTATGACGGACGGATGCACTTTTATGACGGACGGATGCACTTTTATGACGGACGGATGCACTTTTATGACGGACGGATGCACTTTTATGATGGATGGATGCACTTTTATGACGGACGGATGCACTTATGACGGACGGATGCACTTTTATGACGGACGGATGCACTTTTATGACGGACGGATGCACTTTTATGACGGACGGATGCACTTTTATGACGGACGGATGCACTTATGACGGACGGATGCACTTTTATGACGGACGGATGCACTTTTATGACGGACGGATGCACTTTTATGACGGATGGATGCACTTTTATGATGGATGGATGCACTTTTATGACGGACGGATGCACTTTTATGACGGACGGATGCACTTTTATGATGGACAGATGCACTTTTATGATGGACAGATGCACTTTTATGATGGACGGATGCACTTTATATGACGGATGGATGCACATTAATGACGGATGGATGCACTTTATATGACGGATGGATGCACTTTATATGACGGATGGATGCACTTTATATGACGGATGGATGCACTTTTATGACGGACGGATGCACTTTTATGATGGATGCACTTTTATGACGGACGGATGCACTTTTATGACGACGGATGCACTTTTATGACGACGGATGCACTTTTATGATGGACGGATGCACTTTTATGATGGACGGATGCACTTTTATGATGGATGCACTTTTATGATGGACGGATGCACTTTTATGATGGATGCACTTTTATGATGGACGGATGCACTTTTATGACGACGGATGCACTTTTATGACGGACGGATGCACTTTTATGACGGACGGATGCACTTTTATGACGGACGGATGCACTTTTATGATGGACGGATGCACTTTTATGATGGATGGATGCACTTTTATGATGGATGCACTTTTATGATGGACGGATGCACTTTTATGACGGACGGATGCACTTTTATGACGGACGGATGCACTTTTATGACGGACGGATGCACTTTTATGACGGACGGATGCACTTTTATGATGGACGGATGCACTTTTATGATGGATGCACTTTTATGATGGACGGATGCACTTTTATGACGGATGCACTTTTATGACGGACGGATGCACTTTTATGATGGACGGATGCACTTTTATGACGGATGCACTTTTATGACGGATGCACTTTTATGACGACGGATGCACTTTTATGACGGACGGATGCACTTTTATGACGACGGATGCACTTTTATGATGGACGGATGCACTTTTATGATGGATGCACTTTTATGATGGACGGATGCACTTTTATGATGGATGCACTTTTATGATGGACGGATGCACTTTTATGACGGACGGATGCACTTTTATGACGGACGGATGCACTTTTATGACGACGGATGCACTTTTATGATGGACAGATGCACTTTTATGACGACGGATGCACTTTTATGATGGACGGATGCACTTTTATGATGGACGGATGCACTTTTATGACGACGGATGCACTTTTATGACGGACGGATGCACTTTTATGATGGACAGATGCACTTTTATGATGGACGGATGCACTTTTATGATGGATAGATGCACTTTTATGATGGATAGATGCACTTTTATGATGGACAGATGCACTTTTATGACGACGGATGCACTTTTATGATGGACGGATGCACTTTTATGACGACGGATGCACTTTTATGATGGACGGATGCACTTTTATGACGACGGATGCACTTTTATGACGGACGGATGCACTTTTATGACGGACGGATGCACTTTTATGACGGACGGATGCACTTTTATGACGACGGATGCACTTTTATGATGGACGGATGCACTTTTATGACGACGGATGCACTTTTATGATGGACGGATGCACTTTTATGATGGACGGATGCACTTTTATGACGACGGATGCACTTTTATGATGGACAGATGCACTTTTATGACGACGGATGCACTTTTATGACGACGGATGCACTTTTATGACGACGGATGCACTTTTATGACGACGGATGCACTTTTATGACGACGGATGCACTTTTATGATGGATGCACTTTTATGACGACGGATGCACTTTTATGACGACGGATGCACTTTTATGACGACGGATGCACTTTTATGATGGACGGATGCACTTTTATGACGACGGATGCACTTTTATGATGGACGGATGCACTTTTATGACGACGGATGCACTTTTATGACGACGGATGCACTTTTATGATGGACGGATGCACTTTTATGATGGACGGATGCACTTTTATGATGGATGCACTTTTATGATGGACGGATGCACTTTTATGATGGATGCACTTTTATGATGGACAGATGCACTTTTATGACGACGGATGCACTTTTATGATGGACGGATGCACTTTTATGATGGACGGATGCACTTTTATGACGACGGATGCACTTTTATGACGACGGATGCACTTTTATGACGACGGATGCACTTTTATGACGACGGATGCACTTTTATGATGGACGGATGCACTTTTATGATGGACGGATGCACTTTTATGACGACGGATGCACTTTTATGATGGACGGATGCACTTTTATGACGACGGATGCACTTTTATGATGGACGGATGCACTTTTATGACGACGGATGCACTTTTATGATGGACGGATGCACTTTTATGACGACGGATGCACTTTTATGATGGACGGATGCACTTTTATGATGGACGGATGCACTTTTATGACGACGGATGCACTTTTATGACGACGGATGCACTTTTATGACGACGGATGCACTTTTATGACGACGGATGCACTTTTATGATGGATGCACTTTTATGATGGACGGATGCACTTTTATGATGGACGGATGCACTTTTATGATGGATGCACTTTTATGATGGACGGATGCACTTTTATGATGGATGCACTTTTATGATGGACGGATGCACTTTTATGATGGATGCACTTTTATGATGGACGGATGCACTTTTATGATGGATGCACTTTTATGATGGACGGATGCACTTTTATGATGGACGGATGCACTTTTATGATGGATGCACTTTTATGACGACGGATGCACTTTTATGACGACGGATGCACTTTTATGATGGATGCACTTTTATGATGGACGGATGCACTTTTATGATGGACGGATGCACTTTTATGATGGACGGATGCACTTTTATGATGGACAGATGCACTTTTATGACGACGGATGCACTTTTATGACGACGGATGCACTTTTATGATGGACAGATGCACTTTTATGACGACGGATGCACTTTTATGATGGACGGATGCACTTTTATGACGACGGATGCACTTTTATGACGGACGGATGCACTTTTATGACGACGGATGCACTTTTATGACGGACGGATGCACTTTTATGACGGACGGATGCACTTTTATGATGGACGGATGCACTTTTATGACGACGGATGCACTTTTATGATGGACGGATGCACTTTTATGACGACGGATGCACTTTTATGATGGACAGATGCACTTTTATGACGACGGATGCACTTTTATGATGGACGGATGCACTTTTATGACGACGGATGCACTTTTATGACGACGGATGCACTTTTATGATGGACGGATGCACTTTTATGACGACGGATGCACTTTTATGACGACGGATGCACTTTTATGACGACGGATGCACTTTTATGATGGACGGATGCACTTTTATGACGACGGATGCACTTTTATGACGACGGATGCACTTTTATGATGGACGGATGCACTTTTATGACGACGGATGCAACGGATGCACTTTTATGACGACGGATGCACTTTTATGACGACGGATGCACTTTTATGACGGACGGATGCACTTTTATGACGGACGGATGCACTTTTATGATGGACGGATGCACTTTTATGATGGACGGATGCACTTTTATGACGACGGATGCACTTTTATGACGACGGATGCACTTTTATGACGACGGATGCACTTTTATGATGGACGGATGCACTTTTATGATGGACGGATGCACTTTTATGACGACGGATGCACTTTTATGACGGACGGATGCACTTTTATGACGACGGATGCACTTTTATGACGGACGGATGCACTTTTATGACGACGGATGCACTTTTATGACGGACGGATGCACTTTTATGATGGACGGATGCACTTTTATGATGGACGGATGCACTTATGACGACGGATGCACTTTTATGACGACGGATGCACTTTTATGATGGACGGATGCACTTTTATGACGACGGATGCACTTTTATGACGACGGATGCACTTTTATGACGGACGGATGCACTTTTATGATGGACGGATGCACTTTTATGACGGACGGATGCACTTTTATGATGGACGGATGCACTTTTATGATGGACGGATGCACTTATGACGACGGATGCACTTTTATGACGGACGGATGCACTTTTATGACGGATGGATGCACTTTTATGACGGATGGATGCACTTTTATGACGACGGATGCACTTTTATGACGACGGATGCACTTTTATGACGGACGGATGCACTTTTATGACGGATGGATGCACTTTTATATGATGGATGGATGCACTTTTTTGGGCCATTATAAAGCTTGGATTAGCAGGGCATTATTAATATAACTGATTGTGTTCGTCTGAAAGAATAATGTAATTAACACAGAGGATAGGTGGAGTTAATCATGGGCTAATTTTAATTTGTGGCTGAACTATCCCTTTAATGCGTTGTGATTACCTTTTTCCACAAAGCCAATAAATGTATGAAATAAATACAAAAAGGTTCAGAATATTCAGCACTTGAATGGTGCGAGTCAGTCTTTACCTCGGGTCAAAGCGCGGCGTGATGAGCGGCGTGGAGCCAATGAGCGACGGCTCCAGGAAACTTCTAGCAGGCGTGATCAAGGGCTTCCGTGTGGACCTGAACAGAAAACACACACAGGATGAGACTGGAGCAGAGCGAACCCGAGAGTCTGAGAGGAAGCAGAGTCAGGAACCTCCACCTCTGGATGGTGTTGCTCTGTTTGCTGACGGAGAGAGCTCTGGCCTTCTTGGACGTTGAAGGCGCCTTCTTTGATGCTTTCTTCTACATTAAAGAGAAAGAGTTAGGCTTCGTACACACAAGACCAAGATTACAAAGCAGTTAACCGCAACTATCTGTAGCTCAAACAGTAAAGTGTCCTAGGGAATGCATGAGTAAAATGTTTACCTTAAATGCAAAGTCAATTTGGATAAAAGCATAAACATAAGCTTTACGCCGCCTTAAATGAAGTCTAAGAGTTATTCACAGGTGACTTCAGTTGGCAGTGTTTTATAACAGGGTTTCACCAAGTCAAATGTAAGACTTTTTAACACCATTATGAATTACATTTAAGACCTATAACACAATAAAAAACTTACAAAAGGAAATGCAGAATCAAAAAATTACTTGCAAAGCAAAAATTATTAATTTATTAGTATTAGTAAACTTGCACTTCCTCATAGCTCAATCCCACCAGTATACAAAAAATTATATACATTAATATATATAGGCCTATATATTATTTATTATTATTTTTTACTGATTTTGTGGTGGTCATTTTCAGAAATTTGCATGGTGGTTTTTCATAATTAGGATGCCACATTTACCATATTATTATGTTAGATGCACAATAGTCACACATGACAATAAAAGGTCCAGTGGTGTGTTATCTAGCTTTAATAACATGATCTCTAAAAGTGGGAAATATGACTCAAATCTTACAAGTAAACCACATCAATAAGCAATAACTTAAGTAACAAGTTCTCAAAGTAATCAAGGGTGTGTATTTAAGTGTAATGTGTGTATTTAATCGTTCTAGTAGCCTGACGTCATCATACTCAATTCTATTTTATATGATATACAGACCCGGGAATGTAAATTTTAGCAGATTTTTAGACTTTTTAAGACCCCACGGGAACCCTGTATAATGACAAACCTATACTTTTGTAAATTAAATAGCTTTAAAGCCCATAATAGCACAAACCTTTTTCACCGTGGACTTCAGAGGAGCCACGTTTTCATCCTCGGAGTTTGCACCGCTCTTAGCTTCTGCAAATTAGTAAAAATCAGCTTTGAAAATGCAGGCCAGAATGTTTAACAAACTAACATGGGATGCAAAAGGTACCTTTTCCAGCAAACTTGGGAATCACGTGATTCTCCGCAATAGCGAGCTCCACTTGAGCAGCTTCTTCCCTCACCTGAAGAGAGACAGACACACTTTAATCAACACTAACGGGGATAAATGAGACACAAACATGAGTGACTTTAACTGGAGTACCTTTGAATCATCCACTGGGGACTTCGGCTTCTCTATATCTGAAGGTGAAAAGGAGAATCTCAGTCAGAATATCAAATCATATTCTTATTGATATTATGCATGCAGCTTATGAGCATAAATACGGGACAGAAGATGTCCCACACACACAATGTTAAAATGTAAGAATATCAACACACAAAAAAATACTTAAATTACATCTAAAGGAAATGTGTGTTTTAGTGCGTCTTGGGTTAACACATTAAAAGGTACAATATGTAAGATTTTCGGATTAAAATCTCCAAAAGCCACTATTTCAGTGTTGACTTGTGTACTTTACTAGTGTTCTAGTACTCGGATATCACAAAATTGCCGCTGATTTAACATCATTAATGTGATTTAATGTAAAACTTTCTGCTTAAAATGCAATCAATAACTTCTTTGTAATATGAATTATTGTGTTACTGAGCTGCCGGGTTCAGAATCAATGCAGCATTGTCTAAAAAAAATACCCAAAATTAATATAAATGCCCACAAAATTCAGAGATTTGTTTTTTTTAAATAACAGAATATAATTAAGCAATATCACGAGAGCGGTTTTCATGAATATAAGCGTGATTGCGAATTATATTGATTTATACAAACGTTCAATAAATAAAGTTAATATTAAATGACATTTTAAACCGTGTCTTTGCTAATCAATGTTTCATTAATAAAAGAATCAGCCGCTTTGAACAAATCAGTTTAATAAGTGATTCTGTGCCTGTTAAAAAATGATAATGTTTTTATTTATGCAATTCAGATGCAACTTCTGTGCCATGAATATTATTGTCATTGATTTCACAGTAGATATGGATCTTTTAGATGAATTGCTGTCTCGGTTTAGGTGGTCTTAACTACAACACTAGTACTAACATTATCCCAAATGTTCCAAAGAATGTTTAAATCCAGAGAAATAAGCGATTTTAACCAGGACACGGATCGTGTGTGTGTGTGTATGCGTCTCTGGATTTAAACATACTTGGAAACATTGGGATAATGTACACGTCAACAAAATATCTGTTCTAGTGGCTTTGGGATATTTTAATCCAAAAATCTTACATATTGTGCCTTTAATTTATAAATACAATTTTTTTAACAAATATTTTCATAACCTGTTCCCTTATTGTTACATGGTTCATTATCCGATACCTTATATAAAATATAACTGTTTAATAATGTAGCGTTTTTGAAACATGTTTTAACCCTTACCTCAAGAATCAGTTTGGATTATTAGGTTAAAAAAGGACCAATTGACACAAGATGGATGATATTTGACATTTGTGTGTAAGAATATAATCCTTACTGCAATAATCGATCCAGTTCATCTTCCTCACGGCCATGGGAAGCTTGATCAGAGCCGTTTTGTAAAGATTATCCGCATCTTTCAGAAGATTATTCGTCTTCTCTTTCAGCCTTTCAACGATGGTATGAACTGCAAACAAAGCATGAGGCATTTACTGTACAATTATACGCTAAAAACCACACAACATAATCCTTTACAGCCTAATCATGAAGTATTCAGACGGTACCTTCGTCGTCGAAATCGAGCAGAAAAGCTTCGAGTTTGGGCGTTTTGGGATTTTTCTTGCTTTTAGCATTTTGAGTCCGTTTTCTGGGTGCCATGACGATCCTGAACAAAAAAAACACCTCAAACTCACGCTCATATATATTATCACTACACATCTAGTTAAATAAAGCGCGTTTATATTAATATTTTCTTACCTTAATAACCGTGTTTATGTTAATCTGCGCGTCTGACTGACTGAGGCGAGCAACCGCCGTTACAGCGTTTTCAAATTTAACGCTGTTCAGTCTCTAAGCCAATCAGCGTGCGGCTTTGACTGTCGCTAGGTAGAAATATCCGCGTTCTGACCAATAAAACACCGCCTCGCTTGAATAAACAAATCTGGCCAATGCTTGAGAGTCTTACTGTGATGGTGAAAGAAAGAAACAAGCGGATTGGTGGATGAGGATACACTTTCCCGGAAGGAGCTCATTTCACATGTACTTTTAGCATGGAAACGGGCTGTTTTTATACATTTGAGCTTATAAGAGACATATATGGATGTGTGTGATTGATATTAAAGCTTTAAATAGATACATATGTTTAATGAGTGCTTTGTAAAGTGTTTAAAATGTCGAATCCAGGTTTATTATCAATGCACCAAGAGCTGAAGCAATGCTTTGAGGTGCTAAGGGTGAATAAAGCCGTGTGGGATAATGCATGTGTTGAGTGTGAGCCTCTCTTGAGCTCTTTGGGAAACCTCGCAATGCAGATGAAGGCGTTGACCAACACACAGCTCACAAACACACCTCTCTCCAGTTTCCCTGGTTTACATGAACGCCTCCATTACAAACTGTCTCTGGCTGTGGATGTGGCTCTGGGGAAGCTAGCAGAGAAGATGTGAGTCCTGTTTGATGATCCTCCATTTTAATGCACAACCTATGCATGGTTTAACGGCGTCTGTGTTTTCAGGGATGCTCTTCAGCGAGTGCGGGACGCCATCGGTCAGCAGGTTTCTGCTCTCTTCCAGTTCTACGAGAAAAACGCACACACTCTTGACCTCGGCGCGTGTGTGTCCAGATCAGCCGTCTGTCCCTCCATCTCAGACATGATGGAGTGGCTCCAGGATGCAGAACACCACTATCGCCTGCAGTATCCTTTAAAATCAAAACATTTATCATTGTTGTTAAGTCTCCAGAATGTGTCTGTGAAGTTTCGGCTCAAAATCAGATAATTTATTACATCCTTTTTAGGTGGAAGGAAAAACATGCATGTAACTTTAAATGCAAATGAGCTGCTGCTCCCCGCCCCTCTTCCCAGAAGAGGGCGGAGCCTGTACAGCTCGGATACAAATCTACAACATCTGTTTGGTTTTGATGATCATTTATATCGCGCTCGCGAGACATTGCAGTTCTTTATATAACATGAAAGTTTATTATCTATAAGCCGTATCAGTCTAAATTCGGGTAAATGGTTTTCTGAGCGCACACACACACACACACACCTAAAGCATGCGCACAGAAAGCTGTGTGTCAGACGGCGCGTCCCACGTGAGTATCAAACTAAGTTCTCTTTAACCTCTTAAACTGTCAAAAACACACACAGTGGAGTCCGTCTGCAGTCGTGGGCGGGGTCTATGCTAATAGGGTGGAGTCCGTCAGCAGTCGTGGGCGGGGTCTATGCTAATAGGGTGGAGTCTGTCAGCAGTCGTGGGCGGGGTCTATGCTAATTGGGGGGAGTCCGTCAGCAGTCGTGGGTGGGGTTTATGCTAATAGGGTGGAGTCCGTCTGCAGTCGTGGGCGGGGTCTATGCTAATAGGGTGGAGTCCGTCTGCAGTCGTGGGTGGGGTCTATGCTAATAGGGTGGAGTCTGTCAGCAGTCGTGGGCGGGGTCTATGCTAATTGGGGGGAGTCCGTCAGCAGTCGTGGGTGGGGTTTATGCTAATAGGGCGGAGTCTGTCAGCAGTCGTAGGCGGGATCTATGCTAATAGGGCGGAGTCTGTCAGCAGTCGTGGGCCGGATCTATGCTAATAGGGCGGAGTCCGTCAGCAGTCGTGGGCGGGATCTATGCTAATAGGGCGGAGTCTGTCAGCAGTCATGGGTGGGATCTATGCTAATAGGGCGGAGTCTGTCAGCAGTCATGGGCGGGATCTATGCTAATAGGGCGGAGTCCGTCAGCGGTCATGGGCGGGATCTATGCTAATAGGGCGGAGTCCGTCAGCGGTCATGGGCGGGATCTATGCTAATAGGGCGGAGTCTGTCAGCAGTCATGGGCGGGATCTATGCTAATAGGGCGGAGTCCGTCAGCGGTCATGGGCGGGATCTATGCTAATAGGGCGGAGTCAGTCAGCAGTCGTGGGTGGGATCTATGCTAATAGGGCGGAGTCTGTCATCAGTCGTGGGTGGGATCTATGCTAATAGGGCGGAGTCTGTCAGCAGTCATGGGCGGGATCTATGCTAATAGGGCGGAGTCCGTCAGCGGTCATGGGCGGGATCTATGCTAATAGGGCGGAGTCAGTCAGCAGTCGTGGGTGGGATCTATGCTAATAGGGCGGAGTCAGTCAGCAGTCGTGGGTGGGATCTATGCTAATAGGGCGGAGTCTGTCATCAGTCGTGGGTGGGGTTTATGCTAATAGGGCGGAGTCAGTCAGTATTTATGTTCAAACACAGGGCAAATGATTTGTCAGAACTCATGCGAGTGAACACAGAAGCACTGAATGAAGTGTGTTTTCCGTTAGCATGTGTCAGTATCTGCTAGCTGTAGTGATTTCCTGAACTGGTGTGGTCAGATTAGTGCAGAGGAGGAGCCTCCTGCAGACGCTGACCCCCGGTGACCTCTCGCTGACCCCCGGTGACCTCTCGCAAATGGAAGCGGCGCCCAGGAGATGGGCATCCCTGCACTCAGCCAGCGGAGAGGAGAGAGTCACAGGTGTGTGTTCATGATCAGAACAGGCTCTGACACGCGGTTAGCACTGAACACGCGTGTGTGTGGTGTACATATGTGTTCATGGTGTGTGTGTGTGTGTGTTTTAGATGCATTGTGTCAAGTGTCATTCTTCATGGAGACTGAAAGATGAGGTGATTCCCACTGCTGTGGCTTCTCACGGATCCTGAGTGAAGTGTGTGTGTTATCTGTGAAGTGTGTGTGTTATCTGTGAAGTGTGTGTTATCTGTGAAGTGTGTGTGTTATCTGTGAACATGACGAGGACTGGACATCAGCATTACTGTTCGAGCAGGGCTCTAATTTAATAAAGTGCTTATTTAAAACCTCTGGTACTGTTTCTGTGTCGGTCAGAAATTATATTTTCTTTTATTTCAATGAAATAAATGTACTATACTTGAGTTCGATAATGTTTTTTATTTCATATCTTGTATTTTTAGGGGATTGTATGATACTTAATGATATTTATGCAGCAGTTATAATCCATTTATTCACTTTTTGAGCGCGGACATTCACCTTAAACTCTCATAAATCTGGAATGTGTTGGAGCACAGACTGAAGTTTGGGCGCTGAAAAGCTGAAGTCAGTTTTTAATTGATTAATTTCTGTTGTAAAAACTGATTTCAAAATGTAAAAACGCACGTGAAAAAATATATTGCACAAAATGAAAACAATAATTTAAATATTATTATTATAAGTGTGAATCAAAAAATTAAAAGCGCATAAAAAAAGAAGCATAATTTCATCTCTTAATGTCTTAGTGTGTGTTTTGGTCATAATTTAGACTTTTTAAAATCTGATTTCAGCTTTTTATCTCATAATTTGACTAAGCATGTCATATTTTTTTACTTTTTATCTAAAAATTAGGTCTTTTAAAATCATATTTTTGACTTTTTATCTAATAATGAGGACTTTTAAAATCATTTTCAACATTTTATCTAATAATGAGGACTTTTAAAGTCATAGTTTCAACATTTTATCTTATAATTATGACTTAGCATGTCATATTTTTGACTTTTTATCTAAAAATTAGGACTTTTAAAATCATATTTTGGACTTTTTATCTAATAATGAAGACTTTTAAAATCATATTTTTAACATTTTATCTTATAATTATGACTTAGCCTGTCATATTTTTGACTATTTATCTAATAATGAGGACTTTTAAAATCATATTTTTGACATGTTATCTAATAATAAGGACGTTAAAGCTGTGTTCCAAATTTGAGTTTGACATCTTAAAAAATGAGCTTTCGGTGAGAGTTAGTTTGGCTGCAGTACCAAACGCTTCCACTAGGGAAATTCACCTCCCTTTAATTTTCCAATGCACTCATTTTTCACCACAAACAATACACGTGACTATTTTTTCCAGGATCATTTAACCTTTCTGAATCCTTTCTAACCTTGTTTTGTGTTCACACAGCAATGCCAAAACCTTTACCAAGTTTCGTTACAAGTAAGAAATTACATTAAAAAAATGTAATTGATTGATAACATTTATTGAATGTCACATCACACATCCTTTTTATTTCTAAAATGGTTCAAATACACACATTTTCAATAAATAGAGAACTCACAGTGAACACAGGAGTGTGAATGAACTGAATCGAAGGATTAATGATATTCCTCTACAAAACACAACATAAAATATGATTTACAAAATAACAACACTGCATAAGAGTTCAGTTCATACTATTGGACTAAAAAACTATTTATAAACAAGTGAACACTTTAGTTTGGGGTCCAATTCTCACTTTTAACGTCGCTTATTACTTGCAAATTGGCTGTTTATTAGTACTTATAAAGCACATATTAATGCCGGAGCATATTCTACGTCCCTTATACCTAAACTTAACTACCTTACTAACTACTATAATTGAGGTAGTTAATAGTGAATGTTCCCCAGACTAAAGTGACGTAAGACGTAAAATCTAAACTCATAAATAGTATAAATACCTCATATACAGTAACAGGCAAAGAGTGACACACGTTAGGGAAAGAAAATGTTTCTTGGACCCACTGCAAAATGACCACTCAACACTAAGATCTCGCTCTAGATACTAGACCGTCTTTAATTAAAGGTGCACTCAGGACATTTTCCCACGTTAAAAAATTACCCCTAGAGATATTAATAATGGTCTAGATATGAAAAAAATGATGTGCGCTCAGCCCTCGTGAGTTCAGTGAAGATAAGAATTTATTATCAGTGTTTGCGCGCGCCTGATATTGCAGAAATGACATTGTGGCGAGGTTGATGAGCGAGAGACACGGGAGGAGCGAGCGAGACCGGTGCAGGATTGAGAATGAGCGTTGAGAATGGTCTCAAGTCCTCTCATGAGGGAGCCCGGAGCATAGATATACATAATTAAGGCTAGATGTCTCGTCCGCTGCTGGCCAATGGAGGTCGACGTCCACACCTGGCGGCCATCTTGTCACAGTCAGCTCGCTCACTCATTGTGTTTTAATGGTGCGTGTACTTTTTAAATAACCACAACTTGCTCAATTTTCTACCAATTTTCAAACCGTTTGGTTTGTTATAAACGTCAGAGATGTAGTTATGAAAAATTATTCATAATTTGTTCAAGCATCCAGATGTTAATTACCTTTGTAAGAAACCAAACCATTTGTAAATCCGTCAAGATTTCAGCGAGATGAGAGTATTTGTGTTCAGATCACACACCTTACATCAGGCTCCCGCCAGAAAGCTTGCCTGTGACAAGATGGCCGCCGGTGAGGACGTTAGAGACTCCGCCGTAAGACATCTAGCCTTTATTATGTATATCTATGGCCCGGAGGCATATAAGGACAAGCGACCGGCGTGCCTCGCTCATTCTCAATCATGCACTGGTCTCGCTCGCTCCTCCCACGTCTCACGCTCTTCAACCTCGCCACAGACATGTTTTAAAGCTTTAGCTTTAAAGGTGAAAGAGACACCAAACAGAATTGCAAAAATGACTCACGGCTGATCCAGGGTTGCATTGAAGAACCCAAAAAAATGGATTGCAATTGCATTTTGGTGCCACTAGACATAAACGAAAGCAAACCCAACAATAAGACAACATAATGCATCAACATGTGCTACCGAACACAAGTATGAGCAAAGAAATAAACAGAGCAGATAAACGACAGGACTTCAAATGCCACAAAATGCATCCATCCATTGAAACAAAAACATACTGAGTGCATCTTTAATTATTGTCCCACGCCTCTCTATCATACGTACTCCTTAAGAGGAAGGGTGCTGGTGGTGATTGGCTTGGGCAGGTCGGGAGCAGAAGGCCTGGAGTTTGCAAAGCTGCGGCCGATGTACCCGCGCCGGTACCCGCCTCTCTCCTGGTGCGGGCAGGTGCTGCTCAGAACCGCCCCGCTGATCATAAGAATCACCGCTGCCGCCCATCCCAGGTAAATGGCCTGACCCAGCTCTCTCTTGTGCTGGAGGGGAACGTTGGGGTTGTAGAAGTCCTGCACCACAGAGTTTGCTGTCCAGGAAACCGGCACTAGGACGCACAGGCCCGTCAGGATGAAGAGCACCCCACCGGACAGCGCTATGCCAGCCTTGGCATGGCGATCGTCCCCAGCGCAGGTGGTGCACTTCATTCCACAGCAAGAGACAGTGCAGGACAACCAGCCCAGAAAGATGGCGATGCACATCAGCGCCCGAGCCGCCTGGATATCGGGCGGCAGAGCCAGCATGGAGTCGTAGGTCTTGCACTGCATGTGGCCGGTGGTCTGGTAGATGCAGTTCATCCAGATCCCCTGCCAAACGATCTCAGAGGTCAGGATGTTGCTGCCAATGAAGGCCGTGACCTTCCACTGGGGGAGCGCGGTGACCGCTATAGCCATCACCCAACCGGTCACAGCGCAGGTGAAGCTGATCAACTGCATGCCCGTGTTCACCATCTCGCCACCCTCTGAGTACCACGCCTCCTCGGGCCACAACCTCGACGACACCTTTCCGCTTGCAGGAGGTCCGACTATGGATAATTGCCTTGGCCCTCCTTGCCCACAGAGGTCGGCACTTTCGCCGGTCCTCAGCAGGAAGAGTCGCTCAGTCCTCTTTGAAGGTTCCTAGCCAGTGTCGTCTCAAATTTCTCAGAGCTAAATTTGGTCTTAGTCCGTCTTTGGGTCACGTTTGCTAATCCTCAGCAGGAAGTGTCCTTCTAGAAGGTTCCTTGCCAACGTCGTCTTAAATATGTCAGACCAAAATTTTGTTTGGCTGCATTTTATTCGAACTTTGGGTCACGTTTGCCAATCCTCGTCAAGAAGCGTCGCTCAGTCCTCCTCAAAAGTTCTTCGCCTAGTGTTGTCTCAAATTTCTCAATTAAAAATGTGGTCTTAGTCGATCTTTTGGTCACGTTTGCCAATCCTCGTCAAGAAGCGTCGCTCAGTCCTCCTTGAAGGTTCTTCGCCTAGTGTTATCTCAAATTTGTCAATTAAAAATAAGGTCTTAGTCGATCTTTGGGTCACGTTTGCCAATCCTCGGCAAGAAGAGTCGATCAGTCCTCAAAAGTTCCTTGCCTGTTTTGTCTCAAATTTCTCAGAGCAAAATTTCGTTCGGCCTCATTTTAGTTGGTCTTTGGGTCACGTTTGCCTATCCTCGGCAAGAAGCGTCGCTCTGAGTCCTTCTAGAAGGTTCCTGGCCAACGTCGTCTTAAATTTCTCAGAGCAAAATTTTGTTTGGCTGCATTTTAGTCAAACTTTTGGTTCACGTTTGCCAATCCTCGTCAAGAAGCGTCGCTCAGTACTCCTTGAAGGTTCTTCGCCTAGTGTTGTCTCAAATTTCTCAATTAAAAATGTGGTCTTAGTTGATCTTTGGGTCACGTTTGCCAATCCTCGGCAAGACGAGTCGCTCAGTCCTCCTCAAAAGTTCCTTGCCTGTTTTGTCTCAAATTTCTCAGAGCAAAATTAGGTTTGAGTCCGTCTTTGGGTCACGTTTGCCAATCCTCAGCAGAAAGCGTCGCTCCGTCCTCCTTGAATGTTCTTTGCCAGTTGTGTCTCAAATTTCTCAGAGCAAAATTTAGTTTGGCTGCATTTTATTCGAACTTTGGGTCACGTTTGCCAATCCTAAGCAAGAAGCGTTGCTCAGTCCTCCTTGAAAGTTCAGCGTCAGTGTCGTCTCAAATTTCTCAGAGCAAAATTAGGTTTTAGTCCGTGTTTGGGTCACGTTTGCCAATCCTCAGCAAGAAGAGTCACTCAGTCCTCGTTGAAAGTTCAACGTCAGTGTCGTCTCAAATTTCTCAGAGCAAAATTAGGCTTTAGTCTGTCTTTGGGTCATGTTTGCCAATCCTCAGCAATAAGTTTTGGTAGGTTCTTCAAGAAAGTTCCTCTTGGTTTTGTCTTTCAAACCCAAGGTCACGTTTGCCAACCCCTTCTCTAAAGTTCCTTGCCAGTTTTGTCTTCCAAATTTCTCAGAGTACAGTACATTCTAGTCCGTCTTTTGGTCTCTCAGACAGTTGTGCTCACTTTCGCCTGGTCTTTCTTTGAGCTGATGAATAATTGAAGAACTCAGAGCTCTGCTGCCTCTCGTCTCATCTCGCATACATGGACTGATCTTCAATGAGACTTGCGTCCGGAGGGTAGAAGTCGGTCTGGCACCCGTGTAAAGTCTTCCCGGTAAAGAAAGATCTGACATGTGTCTCTGTTGCCTCCCCGTCCGGTGTTGCCTTACCCAAACAGGTCGGTTGAATTTGACACCGTGACGTGGATGCAGTGGCTGTCAAAGATGCATTACTTCCAAGGACCCGTTAAACACAACTGAATGAAGTCCTCCCGTAAATTATCCAACAGTTTCGATTGAAAGAAAAAGAAGGAGCCATTGAGGAGGGAAGACGTCCAGTTTTAAAGATCTTTTATGTTGGATGCTCTTTTCGAGAGGCCACTTACACAACAAAAGCAATCCCTCCCTGCAACAAAACCTGCATAGGTTGGTTGGCTGCGTTCAGAGCGGGGATTGCCGATTGGACGGCCTTATGACCCTTACAGGTGATTCAAGTGTGCCAGTTTTGAAAGCAAACCCACTCTCATCCTGAATAGGAAAGCAGCGGATGGAGGGAGGGAGGGCGAGCGAGCGAATCAATTAACACAAAGACAATCCATGGGCCATCAACAACATGCTCAAGGGCCGCTGGAAAAACAGTGCTTCTCGAATCCTCAACAGCATTACAGTGTTAATTTACACGGATGTGAAGTTTTAGGGATATTTTCCATTGCGACAAATGATCCAATTACCTCGCAAGGCGATTGATAGTGTTGTTGTTTTTGCACTTTAAAATAATACTTTGCTAAATAGACTAATAAATGGCGTTTGCCCTTGTTTTGTTCTGCTCCATGTGCAGACATTAGTGTCTGTGGTGATGAATTAAATATTACGGCTACAAGATCCCTGGTTTAAGTTTCCTTACTCTGGCTCTCCTTGGCAACAGTGGTCATGACAACAGCACAGGACAGGAAATGAGAGAGGGGGACACAAAACAAAGAGCAGACGAAAGAGTGACGGCCCAGCTCTAGTGCTTTAACAATCATACACGGATGCAGCTTTTGAACACGCAAGCTGTGCAATAAAGATATGTAATATCTGTAAGGATCAGTATCCACACACAGAACGCAGTTCTCGGATGACATTGAAAAAACAACAGAAACAAAAATCCTCATTTCAGCTTTTTGACTTACTTAAATCAGAACGAGCTGCTCTTCATACAGTTAGAATAAATGCTGACCGAAGCTTTCAGAAGCATATAAGCTTACACTTAAAGGAGCACTTCAGAATGTGCATTTAAACTGGGTCATTTATGCAGTAGAAATGTAAAATTATTTTTGAATTTGGTGCCTTCTAGACCGAAAAAAGACAGAAAATGTATTTTTGTCTCATGTGGATGAAAGACAACAACTCCCAGAATGCACTTGCTTTGCTTCCCTACACCGTCCCCAGGGTCGTTTAGATCTTCATAATAATACAATAATTTACAGTGGCATGAAAAAGTATGTGAACCGCATGCAGAATCTGTGAAAATGGGAATAATTTTAACTAAATAAGAGGGATCATACAAAATGCATGTTATTTTTTATTTATTACTGTCCTGAAAAAGATATTTTACATAAAAATGTTGACATATAGTCCACAAGACAAAAAAAAGATAAAATAACACTGATAAAAAGTTTTTACTGAATTTGAAAATCAAGGTAAATTGTACTTAATTTGTCTTCCGGGAAACATGCCAGTATCTTCTGTTGCTTCTGAAGGGCAGCACTAAATGAAAATATATATATATTTAAACAAAATAAGAAAAATTTTGACATCTTCATCCTGTTCAAAAGTTTTCACCCCCCGGCTCTTAATGCGTCGTGTTTCCTTCTGGAGCATCAGTGAATGTTTGAGTCCCTCAATCGTCCTCAGTGTGAAAAGATGGATCTTAAAATCATACAGTTATTGCTGGAGAGGGTTCAAATATGAAAAAGAGGCTGAAAACTGAAGAATGTGCAGGAGCTGGAGGATTTTTCTGAAGAACATTGGGCAGTTTAACTGATCAGGACAAACAAGAGACTCGTCAACAACCATCACAAAACAAAAAAACAGCTGTGGATCATCCAGGGAACGACACACACACACACACACACACACACACACACACACACACAGCCGTGGATCATCCAGGGAACGACACACAGCACTGAGAATCAATGGTTCAGAAACTTTTTATCACGGTTATTTTAATAAATTCAGCTATTTTTTTGTCTTGTGGACTATATGTAAAAAATTGTATGTAAAATATATTATTCAGGAAGTACTAAATAAAAAATAACATGCATTTTGTACGATCCCTCTTATTTAGTTAAAATTATTCCCATTTTTCACATACTTTTTCATGCCACTGTAGTTCAGTTAGAGAATAAACACTACCATTAAAAACTGAACGTGTATTTTCAATAAAGCGTGAGTGAGCCGAACGAGAGTCACAGGACAAAAGCATAAGAAACAAATGATATTTTATTCATATGTTATGATGTCCTCTGTAGTGATACCAGGACTCAGTTTGGTTAAAAAATAAAATGATGCGAAAACAATGGGATTTATTTTTAATTCACCAATCAATTTTTAGGTTTCAGGATTTTTTTTAAACAAACTTTGTTTAAAGATGATTCTGAACTATGTTATGAAAGATTTGATATACCATTTTACTTTATGCAATATGTGTGTAAAATGGCCATACTTGGATTTTCCCATTCAATACACTGCATCTCATTTGCATATTAATGTGTTCTTGGTGCAACATGTAATGAAAAAATAAGTGTACTAATGGGAGTAATAATTGGCAACATTTTCATAATAATATCTAATATTTGATAGGAATATTGATATGTAATGTCGTCCTCTATTATCTTGTTGTGTCTCCAGAATGCCTGATAATCATGATTTAGTCCTGGCGTCTCTACAGCGGCTTCACATTTATGAAATCAATGCCTGTTCTGGAACAGAAAGTCATATTTTGATTACAAACCCCATAACATTTTCCTGAGATGTTGATTTATAACAAACAATTTGAAAATTAATCCAATTTAAAATATAGCTGCAAGCAGCAATACCGGGGCCAAGCGCAAAGAAGAAGACAAGACATGCCAAAAATGCTGGCAATGTCAGATCAACGGCAGCAATGAGCAATTAAAGACCTATTAAGGTGATTTTAGGCAAAATAGCTGTAAAATGATAAATACAGTCAATAATAATGATTTATCACTTTCAACCAATAGGTGGCACAGTTACGAAATTGATGTGGTGTGGTCAGAATAAGGGAACAATGACACATGCACAGATTGGTGTCAATATATCAAAGCAGAGTGTCAATATAGTGTCAATATGTCATTGCAGAGATATAGCCTCAAGAGGCCTTTTCATTATAAGTATGGACCACATGGCGGTGCTGTTTTGAAAACCGTTTAAGCAGCTTAAAGGCATGGTGCTGATGGCCAATTTCAAGTTTCGTAATGATACACCAATTCATTTGTGAAGCATAGCATTTTATATCATAAAACTGCATTGTAGTCAATGGGAATTTCATGTTTTGTTCTATTATAGCGCCACCAAGTGGCACAATCCTATCATTTTTTTTATGTGTCCTTGGAGTAAGCCCATACATGTCTGTGTCAATTTTGGTGAAAATATCTCATTTCGTTTCGGAGTTATAGACATTTATATGAAAAAACACATGAAAAATGACTGACACCTGACTTTGATTGGATTTTACACCCCCTTACTATCAATATTTTGACATTTGGGTATTAGCGTATAGCTATCGACCTATGTTTCCGAACTTCTGATGCTGGTTTCGTCTCGATCGGACTAGCGGTTTCGAAGATATCAGCTAATGTTTTTAAAGTGCTAAATTACTACGCTGCACAAATAGTACGCCGAAACCTGGCAAGTCTGGTATCGTTGGACTCGGCGAGGATTCAGGAGACAAAAAAAGTTACTCTCATGAAAATAAGTCAATCTCACCTAAAGTTATAAGCATTTGAAAAAAAAAATTCTCCACTAGGTGGCGCTGTTTCGAATCTTCTTGGGCTCATTCAGGGCACCGTGTTGATGACCCAAACCGAGTTTCGTAACAATCCGTTCATGTGTTCATAAAATACAGCATTTTAGCACATAATTCAAAATGGCCGACAGCCAAAATGGCCGATATGGTAAAATTGAATATCAGACGACTCGGCATGCCGTCCTGAATGTAACGAGACCACTTTTATGATTTTTGGACAAACAGTTCAGAAGTTATAAGCAAAAATAGCAATTGTTCGTATCTCCGGACCAGTAGGTGGCGCTGCGCCGAAACGCTGTATGTTGCCTCAAGTCATGATTGTGATGACATGTACCAAGTTTGGTTTGAATACGATAAAGCGTTGCGGAGATATTGCCTTAAGTGTGTTTTTGCAACCGCTACGTAAAATTTGTTTGCGCATTTATCGCAAATGATTTGACGAATCAACTTGATTTGCAAGATTTTTTGTCAGCATGGTCTGAAGATGATCTGGTTCAATTTTCGTGCAAATCGGATGAACTGTCTAGGACGAGTTCGTAAAAGTAGGTTTTTCGGAAAATTAAAAATGGCGGGAAAGTTTTATGACGGAAAATGACGTCATATGGTGCAATCGAATCGTCTTGAGCCAAGGAATCAGAGGAAAAAAGAATTTTGTTTCTAGCCCTTATGGTTCAAAAGTTATTAGCATAAACATGAGTCAAATTTTGGACTGATGGTGGCGCTAGAGGGATTGAGTTAGAGACTCCAAATTTGCTATGGTGACTTTTTTGACTGTCCTCTATGAGTGTGCCAAATTTCACAACTTTTTACCATACGGTTCTATGGGCTGCCATAGACTTCGTGGCGGAAGAAGAAGAAGAAGAAGATGAATAATAATAATAAGAACGGGAACGGTTTCAATAGGTGCCTTCGCACCTTCGGTGCTTGGCCCCTAATTATAATTCAAAAATATTGTTGTGAACTTCTGTTGTTTCTTGAAGTAGAGACCAGGAGAACTTGGATAGGTTTTTCTGCAGGATTCTTTATTGGGAAAAAACGTGCTGTCTTTCCGCTGAGGTTCCAAGTCTGACTAAAGCCAGTTGAACATTGTATTTTATCTACATTTCAAGGGGAGGGATTATACAGCAGCAGAGGAGACACAGGAAAATAGAGACACATCCTAAACCTTCCTGTCTCATCAGCCGTAATTCAGTCAGCATAACAGAGTCATTCAAATGCAGAGATGATCCAATCACTCAGGCAGTATTGCTCTAAACTTGTCATGGTAAATAGTCAGGAAGTGCATAAAGACAAAAGACTTAACCACTTACACAGCCTGACGTAATCTCCTTAGAATTTCCTCAAGTTTACTTCAAAATGTAAAACACAAATATAGATCATGTTTTCAGTTATATTCTATTACATTGGAACCTAGATATAACGATGTATAAATTTGTAATCCAACAATATTATCATAAGAGTGCGAAACATGAATGTCGGCCGTTTTTAAAGAGCAGGAAGTTGTTGTTGTCCTGGTGAAACCTCCAAGTGTTTGGTATCTGTGTAAAGCCCAGAATGTGCTCTTTACAGGACATCCAGACTGAGACATGTGACATGATGATGTCAGAGACATTCACTCAAATATAACGACCACTTCAGTGGACTAAAGTCTATTCCTGGGTCCCAGGAGGATAGGTAAAGCTAAACTTTCATAGGAATTCATTGTAAAGTTGAAACACACTTTTCTCTGCACCGCTCCGTCATGAATGCCAGAGGCCGAACACATTTACATTCTGTGTGTGAGATCCTGTGGGCGGATGATAACATGTGGAACAGCTCCATCTACTGGCTGTAGTCTCTAGCCTCTGGCCAAAAGAGAGAATTATGCATTTTATTTCTGGAGAAAAAAATCCTCAGATGACGCAAAATGACGATATTTGAGGATATTTTCCCGAAATAAAATGCATAATTCTCTCGTCTCAGGGGGATATGAGGGGGGAAAGTACCATAATTCAAATATACAACCGGGTTTCTACTGATACAAAGCCTAATGCTAAATCACACACAGATACAGCATCATTATAGTGATATACTGAATGTGTTAAACTCAGGATTTACTGTTATTACTTCCGTACATATTTTACAAATGTGGGATTTAGTGATTCAAAGATAGAGCTCACGAACGTTTCATCAAAAGCGAACAACTAGAAACTATTTGGAGGTCAATAACCGCAGAGACTGAATTAAAACAATGCCAGAAAGAATGAAAGCAGTTTTTTAGTTGTGTGTGAATAAAGACTAGTTAGTTGCTTCAGTTTGTTATTTGCTTAGTGTTTGACAGATTCCTAAAACATTTGTGTTTTCTCTTTGATATGACAGATGGTGTAATAACTTATTAAGCATTGTGTGTAACAAGGACACAAATATCACTCTGCTCCATTACAAACCCCATTTCCTCCGGCTAGTGTTCATCAGTGAGAGATTAGCAGGCGATGCCATCTAGTGGCTAAAAGTGATAAACATGTGAGTATATGTTGTCTGAGCTGTCATAACCTCCAAAAAAAGAGACGCTTTTTGATTTTTCTGGTTATAAATTGATTGTTGAAAGTGTGTAACTCAGGCCCTGTGAGCTCTAGCACCCTGCAGACAGTTCCGGCTGTAAACACTAGATTACAGAAACACTGGAGAAAGAGTTGTGTGACTCTGGGATATTGTGTTTATACCACTGGATATGGGGAGACTTTCATATTGGAGAGATTTGGGTAGGTGGAAATTACATTTTTTTTTAATAAGTTAATATTCAGACAACATATAGGCTACTTAACCTGTTAACTGTCATCCCCCTTTTTGAAAATATACATGAAAATGCACTTTCCAAACTTAAATGGTTGCAATTCAAGAATGCTTTGGAATATAGACATAAGTTTGGTCTCATTTTAAAGAAGACAGTCAGCAGATTATGGCTCAAAAATGAAAGTAATGAAAAAGTTATGAAAGTTTAAATTTACTGTAAATCAAATGTACTGTACTAAATATTTTATATGAAATATCTACACATAAAATAATTTGTACTCTAAATTTACTATCAAATCAATGTCAAATGTCTGAACAAGTTGTGTTCCAAATTTGAAGTTATCACAAAAATTAAAGTCCCCATGAGATGTTGTTAAGGCGCTGTACCACAAATAGCCACCAGGTGTCATTCAAATTCCAGATTTTTTAAACGCAATCTCCTGTAACAAATGTATATTTATTTTTGTCCAAATATCACAAGACAAATATAGATATAAATATAAAATATGAATATTGGCAAATATAGAACCGTGAGACTCAGACCATTCCGGCGATTTGTGTTTTGTCAAGATAAGAAAAGATTATAATAAAGTTTTTTAAATAAATGTTGTAATATGAAACATGACGACGCCCACTAGGGGGAGGAGCCGCTTGAATAATTTAGAGTACCATTTCCATGGTAACGCAAAATTGAACTTTGAAGTCCATTATGAGCAGAAAAATCCTGGAATGATCCTCAAAAAACAGAAGGAAGAAAGACATGAACATCTGATGAGATGAGGAGAGGAAATGTTCATTTTGAAGTGAACTAATGCTTTAAGTGTTTATCACTATTAGCAGTGGTTTATGTAACTTCTAATGGTTTCCTGTGTGTGTGTGTGTGTGTGTGTGTGTGTGTGTTTTTACCGATTTCCCATTAATTTCCTATGGTCGGTTTTTTGGTGTGTTTACATACCTAATGCTAAAGCTACACACACACATTGTGTTCTGTGTGTGTGTGTGTGTTTGTGTGTGTTTGTGTCTTTAGCATTAGGTATGTAAACACACCAAAAAATTGGGCTCATGATTCGAGCATGCGAACTGGTCGTAAAAAAAAAAAAGTAGCGT
>JARQWZ010007040.1:0-42932 GCA_033150135.1 Gobio occitaniae
AACCTACCCATCACAGGAGACTGTGCAGTTCACTTTCTGTAAAAAAAACCAAACAGATTCTGTGTGATTTATAAGCATTTTGAAAAGTGAGGACATGGGGAACGTCCTCATATTTCACCCTCTTTTTGTAATACCAGTGTCATTATACACATTTGTGTACTGATATTTCACAAAAACATGCCCACACACACACAGACACACACACACGCACGCTCACGCATACACGCTCACAAACACACTCACTCAGTCTCACTCACTCACACACACACACACACACACACACACACACACTCGCTCACACGCTCACACACACACTCACACACACACACTCGCTCACATTCACACACACATTCACACACTCTCCCACACACAGCATGAGAAAAAACACAAACCTTGCAAGTTTTACGTAATAATGCGTACACATCCTCTTTTATGAGCGCACACACACACACAGCTGGCAGTCACACAGCACTGAACTGAAGTTCTCCTTCGCGTCTTATCGCACTTAAACTGTCAAATACACGAACGGTTCACATGAACACAGTCAGTTGTGTATTAAGTAACCATAAACCGCTTCCGAGGGTCCGTGGCTCTAACACTGGAGAAAAGGCTTGGATCACGTGTGCGTTGATAACCAATCACAGTACAGCCCTGACAACACGGACTCTGCAGATTCCATAGACATGAATGAGAGCTGTCGTGTAACAACTGTCCGTGACTCCCAGTGTAAACTCAAAAAATCAATCAATCCAGAACTAATGTGTAAGAGCAAACATGTTGAAGATTAGCCGATGGGCTGTCGTTTCATTAAACGATGAGCTATTTCCTCACACAAGTGGTTTATTCAGTGTAGTGAAGCCTCTCCTTAATTGACATCCCTGAGTAAAGCATCATTAGCAGCTTTTTTTTGCTAACCTTGCAGATTTGCCTTCAAGAGGCTTTGATATTAGATCCGTGCATTCAGTCTTAAAGTGACAGTAACCTGATAAACCTGCGGATGTGTGTGTAATTAATGCTAATCCCACAACAACAGACGAGCAAACACTCCCTGCACTTGACTGAACAACTTCAGTCGCTTTAATAAGAATCAGTGGAGATTTCATTCATACAGTGATTCTATCCGAATTTATTTTTACGTTTGATTATTCAATTTCTGAGTCAAACGCCACTGTTAGAACTGCAATTTTAAAGATTTTAATACTTTTATTCATTAAGGACACATTAAAAGTTAAACTAATCAACATTTATAACATTACAAAAGATTCTGTTTCAAATAAATGCTGTTCTTTTTGTTTCCACAAAAATATGAACATTGATAATAATCATAAATGGTTCTTCATCAAATGTGGTAAATGGCACTACTGCACTATAGAGTTTGATGTTAACATTGCTACGCTAAATACATAAAAATAAATAGTATTTTATAATTAAAAACAAAACAAATATTACTGCACTTTTCAGAGTAAATGATTTATATCAACTGCACTCAGAACTGAGAATTGAGCAAAATATATATTCATGACCAACATTTTTGGTCTTGGTCCATAGTGTTTGAGCTTTTTTTTGTTGATTGCCTTCATTTAAAAGTATTTTACATTAGGGATGAAACCGAAACAAGCTCTAGAAGGGACACAATTTTAGTTTTTGCATCATAGGAGCTCACTGATTATGAAAAAGAGCTTTTTATTGTTTTCAGAGCTTCATTTCCCTTATTACAGCAGCAGCTGAACAATGTAAATCTCTCTCTCTCTCTCTCTCTCTCTCTCACACACACACACACACACACACACACACACACAAAGGCTTAATATGATGTTAAGAGCGTTGTGTTCAGTGAACATTTGATTTGTTTAATCCTCAAATCGGACAGCCGTGCAAACATAAGCTGCTGTTTACCAGAAGAATATTAATGATCAGGCAATGCACGTGCTATAACTTCCATCTGTAAAACTGCGTTTGAATCGGGGACATAAATTATTTAGTAAATACTTTACAATAAGGTCCCACGCGTCAACTGACAACGACGAGCGATACATATTTTACAGTATGTATTCATCTTTGTTAGTTAGTTAATACAACTGTTATTTGACATTTGATTTGGATCATTTATTTGTTGATGTTGAAATCGAGATGAATGAAGGCTTGAGGAAGATTTTTCATCGATCGTTTGTGTTGACTAGTGAAATTAACTGATGTAAACAAATGGAACATTATTGTGTAGAGCTACCAGATTTTTTAATTCAACTTTAACATTTTTAATAGATCATCTGTAAGTTGCATCTTATATTGTAGCAGTTGCAAGTGTTTGTCATATAATCCAGCTAAAACACACATTTTGGATTTGTGCCGTTGAAGCAGTTGGTTTTGTGATGAACCACATTTTCAAGTGCCTCTCTAGTACACACACACACACACACACACACACACACACACACACACACACTGAAGTGCATCTCAGGGCAAGAACATTCTGATGCAGATACACATGCACTATGGCATCTCTGCGGTGCGGTACAGTGTGTGTGTGTGTGTGTGTGTGTGTGTGTGTGTTTCTTTGAGGCCCCAAAACACCAGGGACCAGCGTACCAAGAGGTTATCGTGCCCCTTCACACTCACACACACACACACACACACCACACACACACACACACACACACACACACACACACACACACACACACACACACGTCTGAATTTGCACCATGCTGTTACGCTACACATGAGACGGGATGAATATGTTAGACTACATGCTGACACACACACACACACACACACACACACACAGCAGGGCCTGAACAAACACAGCATGCTTTACATTGATTCTCCACACACACACACACACACACACACACACACACACACACACACACACACACACACTATAAATGTAAGATGCTCTGAAGGACTGGGCTCTCTAACATCTGCACTGTCACCGGTTCTGCTGTTTGGAGGAGATTTACAAGTCGTGTCATCTGCTCTCATGAGTCAAATCCATCTTCATCACCATCATCATCCTCACCTAGACTACCAACACTAGTGCTAATTTAACCCTGATGCATGCATACACATTATATGCATGTATAGCCAACACAAACAAACAATATATATCACGTGGGACCGATTCTAGATTATTTTCTCTTATGAATATGCAATGCTTTAAACATTACTATACGAATATCCACCATCTGTCTACTCTATATGCATTCACGTAGATTCTGCTCTACTGTAGACTCCAGATGTTACTATTTAAACATCCATGTCATTTATAACATACTGAGTGTGTGAGGAGCACATCTGTCTCTCTCTCGTGTGTGTGTGTGTGTGTGTGTGTGTGTGTACCGTCGGTGAGGTGAGGCGTCTCAAACTCTCCCCGAGCGAGTCCAGATTGACGCGTTTACGGCGGGCGACCCTCCTGCTGACCGCCGCGTCCTCGAACGGACACGAGAGCGTCTCCACGGGGCTCTTGCCGTTCCAGAAGACGCGCGAGAACGGGCACTCTCCGTCCTCCCCGGGGCTCTCCAGGTAGTCCGAGCCCATTGAGCTGAAGGATTCGGAGGAGATCTTCCGCGAGGACATGCTGCTGCCGATGCGGGCGGACTCATCAGACGCGCAGGTGACACGGAACCATCGCGGAGCCGGGACGCGCGCTCTCACTCCCGAACGAATGCAGCAGCAGCAGCAGCAGCGCCTGGAGGGACCGCCGGATCGCCAAGTGCGCAAAGCCCGGGTTCTGTCAGCGTGGGTGTGGGGTGGGATGGAGCGGGGTGTGCGTATTACCGAATCCCGTTCCCCTCGGTGACCCAGCAGCTCCGTAGACCGATAAAGACCCCCGGAGACCTCATCATCCGTCCGTCCGTCCGTCCGTCCGTGCGGGTCTCTCTGCGGGTTTGAAGCTTGGAGAGGAGGCACGCGTTCAGATGCGCGTAAAGATGAAAAATACCCCAGCGTCCCGGGCGCACAGAACTAAAGAAACAGCCAATCGGTTAACATACAGCAAAAAGCCTCTACACCCTCCCCTCAGAGAGAGAGAGAGAGAGAGAGAGAGAGAGAGAGAGAGAGAGAGAGAGAGAGAGAGAGAGAGAATAGCGTGGAACTATAAACCAAAACGTATGCAAAAAAATGCAGGCCACACTTTCCATATACATAACACTGCAAGCATTTTTATTACTAAAGGCATTTCAGGTTACAGATCCTGACCAACGTCCACGTGCACGAGAATGTAATGCCACGCGCTAACCCCGTTATTTAATATTCTGATTTCTTGACATCAAAAACACGCATGCATTAATCCGAATTATTATGCGCTTCATTATACAGGGCACTTGTTTTTGAAGTGATGCAGAGACTTTCCCGTTTACATTCATTAAAAGAAAAACCAATAGAGATGGAGGAGTCGCGTGACCTACATCTGTGCGCTCACGTGCGCTGTTGTCAAGGGCATGAATGAGGATTAAGGTGTTGATTCAATTACTGTGCAGAATTACTAATAAATGGCACGAGGATCTCCAGCATTCCCTATAGAGAACAGCAGGACGCGGATTGCTAGTAGATTTCACAAGTAATCGTGAATTGAACTGAATTTTGAAGTATTTTCTTGGGAAACACACTCATCTTTGTTTTGTTTGCAGTGTTTATGGGAATATTCCAGCAGATGTAGAACATCCTTCAGGGAGCTTGTTGTTCTTCTGTATTATTCAGCAGAGATCTGAATATTGACCATCTGGACAGTGATGTGCATGTAAACGCCGCGGCCACTGAATCACATTATGACAGGATGCGCTGATGATGGGTCACAGGCATAATAATATCAGAGGTTTGAACATTTCAGTAGCAAATTACAGTAACGACAAACCACTGAACAGAACACAGATCAGCTCAGCTCTGCTTGAGATTATAGAAGAGAACTGAACACTGTAGATTAGAACAGAGCAGAAAAGTAAAGGAGAATGCACAGTGTAGAGCAGAATAGAGCAGAATTGAGTAGAACAAAAGAAAAGAATAGAACATAAAAATAGAACAAAACAGAGGAGAACAGAAGGGAACATAGTCGAATAGAATAGAAAAGAATAGAACAAAGCAGAATAGAATAGAACAAAAGGGAACAGGACAGAATAGAGCGGAAAAGAACAGAAGAGAACACAATAGAAGTGAACAGTGCAGATAGAATAGAAGAGAACAGAGCAGATAGAATAGAAGAGAACACAATAGAAGTGAACAGAGCAGATAGAATAGAAGAGAACAATAGAAGTGAACAGAGCAGATAGAATAGAAGAGAACACAATAGAAGTGAACAGAGCAGATAGAATAGAAGAGAACACAATAGAAGTGAACAGAGCAGAACAGAATAGAGCGGAATAGAACAGAAGAGAACACAATAGAAGAGAACAGAGCAGATAGAATAGAAGAGAACACAATAGAAGTGAACAGAGCAGATAGAATAGAAGAGAACACAATAGAAGTGAACAGAGCAGAACAGAATAGAGCGGAATAGAACAGAAGAGAACACAATAGAAGAGAACAGAGCAGATAGAATAGAAGAAAACACAATAGAAGAGAGCAGAATAGAATTGAGCGGAATAGAACAGAAGAGAACACAATAGAAGAGAACACAATAGAAGAGAACAGAGCAGAATAGAATAGAGCAGAATAGAACACAATAGAAGAGAACAGAGCAGAATAGAATAGAGCAGAATAGAACACAATAGAAGAGAACAGAGCAGAATAGAATAGAGTGGAATAGAACAGAAGAGAACACAATAGAAGAGAACAGCAGAATAGAATAGAGCGGAATAGAGCAGAAGAGAACACAATAGAAGAGAACAGCAGAATAGAATAGAGCGGAATAGAATAGAGTGGAATAGAACAGAAGAGAACACAATAGAAGAAAACAGAGCAGAATAGAATAGAGCGGAATAGAACAGAAGAGAACACAATAGAAGAGAACAGCAGAATAGAATAGAGTGGAATAGAACAGAAGAGAACACAATAGAAGAGAACAGAGCAGATAGAATAGAGTGGAATAGAACAGAAGAGAACACAATAGAAGAGAACAGAGCAGATAGAATAGAGTGGAATAGAACAGAAGAGAACACAATAGAAGAGAACAGAGCGGAATAGAATAGAGTGGAATAGAACAGAAGAGAACACAATAGAAGAGAACAGAGCAGAATAGAATAGAGTGGAATAGAACACAATAGAAGAGAACAGAGCAGATAGAATAGAGCGGAATAGAACAGAAGAGAACACAATAGAAGAGAACAGAGCATATAGAATAGAGCGGAATAGAACAGAAGAGAACACAATAGAAGAGAACAGAGCAGAATAAAATAGAGTGGAATAGAACAGAAGAGAACACAATAGAAGAGAACAGAGCAGAACAGAATAGAGCGGAATAGAATAGAGTGGAATAGAAGAGAAGAGAACACAATAGAAGAGAACAGAGCAGAATAGAACAGAAGAGAACACAATAGAAGAGAACAGAGCAGAACAGAATAGAGCAGAACAGAATAGAGCGGAATAGAATAGAGTGGAATAGAACAGAAGAGAACACAATAGAAGAGAACAGAGCAGAATAGAATAGAGTGAAATAGAACAGAAGAGAACACAATAGAAGAGAACAGAGCAGATAGAATAGAGCGGAATAGAACAGAAGAGAACACAATAGAAGAGAACAGAGCAGATAGAACAGAAGAGAACACAATAGAAGAGAACAGTGCAGATAGAATAGAAGAGAACACAATAGAAGAGAACAGTGCAGATAGAATAGAAGAGAACAATAGAAGAGAACAGTGCAGAACAGAATAGAAGAGAACACAATAGAAGAGAACAGTGCAGAACAGAATAGAAGAGAACACAATAGAAGAGAACACAATAGAAGAGAACAGTGCAGAACAGAATAGAAGAGAACACAATAGAAGAGAACAGTGCAGATAGAATAGAAGAGAACACAATAGAAGAGAACAGTGCAGATAGAATAGAAGAGAACACAATAGAAGAGAACAGTGCAGAATAGAATAGAGTGGAATAGAACAGAAGAGAACACAATAGAAGAGAACAGAGCAGAACAGAATAGAGCAGAACAGAATAGAGCGGAATAGAATAGAGGGGAATAGAACAGAAGAGAACACAATAGAAGAGAACAGAGCAGAATAGAATAGAGTGGAATAGAACAGAAGAGAACACAATAGAAGAGAACAGAGCAGATAGAATAGAGCGGAATAGAACAGAAGAGAACACAATAGAAGAGAACAGAGCAGATAGAACAGAAGAGAACACAATAGAAGAGAACAGAGCAGAACAGAATAGAGTGGAATAGAACAGAAGAGAACACAATAGAAGAGAACAGTGCAGATAGAATAGAAGAGAACACAATAGAAGAGAACAGTGCAGAACAGAATAGAAGAGAACACAATAGAAGAGAACAGTGCAGATAGAATAGAAGAGAACACAATAGAAGAGAACAGAGCAGATAGAATAGAGTGGAATAAAACAGAAGAGAAGAGAACACAATAGAAGAGAACAGTGCAGATAGAATAGAAGAGAACACAATAGAAGAGAACAGTGCAGATAGAATAGAAGAGAACACAATAGAAGAGAACAGTGCAGAACAGAATAGAGTGGAATAGAACAGAAGAGAACACAATAGAAGAGAACAGAGCAGAACAGAATAGAGTGGAATAGAACAGAAGAGAACACAATAGAAGAGAACAGTGCAGATAGAATAGAAGAGAACACAATAGAAGAGAACACAATAGAAGAGAACAGTGCAGATAGAATAGAAGAGAACACAATAGAAGAGAACAGTGCAGAACAGAATAGAGTGGAATAGAACAGAAGAGAACACAATAGAAGAGAACAGTGCAGATAGAATAGAAGAGAACACAATAGAAGAGAACACAATAGAAGAGAACACTGCAGATAGAATAGAAGAGAACACTGCAGATAGAATAGAAGAGAACACAATAGAAGAGAACAGTGCAGACAGAATAGAGTGGAATAAAACAGAAGAGAACACAATAGAAGAGAACAGTGCAGATAGAATAGAGTGGAATAAAACAGAAGAGAACACAATAGAAGAGAACAGTGCAGATAGAATAGAGTGGAATAGAACAGAAGAGAACACAATAGAAGAGAACAGAGCAGAACAGAATAGAGTGGAATAGAACAGAAGAGAACACAATAGAAGAGAACAGAGCAGAACAGAATAGAGTGGAATAGAACAGAAGAGAACACAATAGAAGAGAACAGTGCAGATAGAATAGAAGAGAACACAATAGAAGAGAACAGTGCAGATAGAATAGAGTGGAATAAAACAGAAGAGAACACAATAGAAGAGAACAGTGCAGAACAGAATAGAGTGGAATAGAATAGAAGAGAACACAATAGAAGAGAACAGAGCAGAACAGAATAGAGTGGAATAGAACAGAAGAGAACACAATAGAAGAGAACACAATAGAAGAGAACAGTGCAGATAGAATAGAGTGGAATAGAACAGAAGAGAACACAATAGAAGAGAACAGTGCAGATAGAATAGAGTGGAATAAAACAGAAGAGAACACAATAGAAGAGAACAGAGCAGAACAGAATAGAGTGGAATAGAACAGAAGAGAACACAATAGAAGAGAACAGAGCAGAACAGAATAGAAGAGAACACAGCGGAACAGAATAGAGTGGAATAGAACAGAAGAGAACACAATAGAAGAGAACAGAGCGGAACAGAATAGAGTGGAATAGAACAGAAGAGAACACAATAGAAGAGAACAGAGCAGAACAGAATAGAGTGGAATAGAACAGAAGAGAACACAATAGAAGAGAACAGAGCAGATAGAATAGAGTGGAATAGAACAGAAGAGAACACAATAGAAGAGAACACAATAGAAGAGAACAGAGCGGAACAGAATAGAGTGGAATAGAACAGAAGAGAACACAATAGAAGAGAACAGTGCAGAACAGAATAGAGTGGAATAGAACAGAAGAGAACACAATAGAAGAGAACAGAGCAGAACAGAATAGAGTGGAATAGAACAGAAGAGAACAGAGCAGATAGAATAGAAGAGAACACAATAGAAGAGAACAGTGCAGAACAGAATAGAGTGGAATAGAATAGAAGAGAACACAATAGAAGAGAACACAATAGAAGAGAACAGTGCAGATAGAATAGAGTGGAATAAAACAGAAGAGAACACAATAGAAGAGAACAGTGCAGATAGAATAGAAGAGAACACAATAGAAGAGAACACAATAGAAGAGAACAGTGCAGATAGAATAGAAGAGAACACAATAGAAGAGAACAGAGCAGATAGAATAGAAGAGAACACAATAGAAGAGAACAGAGCAGAACAGAATAGAGTGGAATAGAACAGAAGAGAACACAATAGAAGAGAACAGAGCAGATAGAATAGAGTGGAATAGAACAGAAGAGAACACAATAGAAGAGAACAGAGCAGAACAGAATAGAGTGGAATAGAACAGAAGAGAACACAATAGAAGAGAACAGAGCAGAACAGAATAGAGTGGAATAGAACAGAAGAGAACACAATAGAAGAGAACAGAGCAGATAGAATAGAAGAGAACACAATAGAAGAGAACAGAGCAGAACAGAATAGAGTGGAATAGAACAGAAGAGAACACAATAGAAGAGAACAGTGCAGAACAGAATAGAGTGGAATAGAACAGAAGAGAACACAATAGAAGAGAACAGTGCAGATAGAATAGAGTGGAATAAAACAGAAGAGAACACAATAGAAGAGAACAGTGCAGATAGAATAGAAGAGAACACAATAGAAGAGAACACAATAGAAGAGAACAGTGCAGATAGAATAGAAGAGAACACAATAGAAGAGAACAGAGCAGATAGAATAGAAGAGAACACAATAGAAGTGAACAGAGCAGATAGAATAGAACACAATAGAAGAGAACACAATAGAAAAGAACACAATAGAAGAGAACAGTGCAGATAGAATAGAAGAGAACACAATAGAAGTGAACAGTGCAGATAGAATATAAGAGAACACAATAGAAGAGAACAGTGCAGATAGAATAGAAGAGAACACAATAGAAGTGAACAGAGCAGATAGAATAGAAGAGAACAGAGCAGATAGAATAGAAGAGAACACAATAGAAGTGAACAGAGCAGATAGAATAGAAGAGAACACAATAGAAGATAACACAATAGAAGAGAACACAATAGAAGAGAACAGTGCAGATAGAATAGAAGAGAACACAATAGAAGTGAACAGTGCAGATAGAATAGAAGAGAACACAATAGAAGAGAACAGTGCAGATAGAATAGAAGAGAACACAATAGAAGTGAACAGAGCAGATAGAATAGAAGAGAACAGAGCAGATAGAATAGAAGAGAACACAATAGAAGTGAACAGAGCAGATAGAATAGAAGAGAACACAATAGAAGAGAACACAATAGAAGAGAACAGTGCAGATAGAATAGAAGAGAACACAATAGAAGTGAACAGTGCAGATAGAATAGAAGAGAACACAATAGAAGTGAACAGTGCAGATAGAATAGAAGAGAACAGAGCAGATAGAATAGAAGAGAACACAATAGAAGTGAACAGAGCAGATAGAATAGAAGAGAACACAATAGAAGAGAACACAATAGAAGAGAACAGTGCAGATAGAATAGAAGAGAACACAATAGAAGTGAACAGTGCAGATAGAATAGAAGAGAACACAATAGAAGTGAACAGTGCAGATAGAATAGAAGAGAACACAATAGAAGAGAACAGTGCAGATAGAATAGAAGAGAACACAATAGAAGTGAACAGTGCAGATAGAATAGAAGAGAACACAATAGAAGAGAACAGTGCAGATAGAATAGAAGAGAACACAATAGAAGTGAACAGTGCAGATAGAATAGAAGAGAACACAATAGAAGAGAACAGTGCAGAACAGAATAGAGTGGAATAGAACAGAAGAGAACATGAACAATGAATACGCCAGTGGAAACTGCTGAACCAACAGCTTTGCTATAATATAAATACAAGACATACAACGTGCAACTCAAGACCAAAGTAAGCAGCAACATTCACACCAGATCAGATCCAGCCACCAGCATCCGGATTCATCTCATTAGAATAATGTAATGTTTAACAGCATATTAAATAATAGTTTAAAACCATGTGTGTTGAACCACTGGCCTGGATAATTAAAACCCTTCATAGACACCGTTCTGTTCATCCACAGCGTGAAAGAGAGAGAGAGAGAGAGAGAGAGAGAGAGAGACAGAGAGAGAGAGACAGACAGAGAGAGAAAGAGATAGAGAGAGAGAGAGACAGAGAGAGAGAGAGAGAGAGAGAGAGGAGAGAGGAGAGAGAGAGAGAGAGAGAGAGAGAGAGAGAGATACAGACAGTCAGGTCATGTTAGCAGGGGTGAAGGTTGAAGACTGTGTGTGTCTCTCCCTCTGATGCCTTCCGGATATTTCTCTTCTCTCTCCTTCTTTTTGTCCTTCACTCTTCTCCCAGCATCCCTCTTTCCACTCCCGAGTCTGACCCACTTTCCCTGTTCTGCCTGTTTTTGTTCACACATTAACACAGGATCTGCCTCGTGTCTGTCTGGGTGTGTATAAATAAACGAACAGAGACATTTTTTAATGTTTCGAAAAAAAAACAAAACATTTATTGTGCGTGGATACAACAACTCTTACCATTAAAGAACACGTGTCATTTCTATACCAAACACAACAATGTTTCCAAACAGGTTTCCATGAGCAAATGTCCAAGAGCAGATCAACTCATAGTTGAGTCCGTGCTATTGCTATTTAAGACCATTAATACAAGTGTAAAAACTGGGACTTTGCTGTTTGAGCAATGCAATATGTGCAATATGATATTTGGGAAACCTGTTTGAAAACGATCATTAGTAGGGTTTGGTAGCAGTGGCACAAAAAGCACAAACTTCGCTATTTATAAATCGCAATGACATATTTTTGAGTTCAACAAGGAAAAAAATGCATGTTGAAATTTTGTAAATATAATTTATTCTGAAGCAATATTCTGACCAGTGTTCAATCAGCTTTGACATATTTAAATCTGTCAAACATGAGCTGACCGTCTTAATGAGTGAGTCATTGAGTCGATTCGTTCAAACGCTGACCGTCTGAATCAGTGAGTCATTAATGTCGATTCGTTCAAACGCTGACCGTCTGAATGAGTGAGTCATTGAGTCGATTCGTTCAAACGCTGACAGTCTTAATGAGTGAGTCATTGAGTCGATTCGTTCAAACGCTGACAGTCTTAATGAGTGAGTCATTGAGTCGATTCGTTCAAACGCTGACAGTCTTAATGAGTGAGTCATTGAGTCGATTCGTTCAAACGCTGACCGTCTTAATGAGTGAGTCATTGAGTCGATTCGTTCAAACGCTGACAGTCTTAATAAGAGTCATTGAGTCGATTCGTTCAAACGCTGACCGTCTGAATGAGTGAGTCATTGAGTCGATTTGTTCAAACACTGACCGTCTGAATCAGTGAGTCATTGAGTCGATTCATTCAAACGCTGACCGTCTTAATGAGTGAGTCATTGAGTCGATTCTTTCAAACGCTGACCGTCTTAATTAGTGAGTCATTGAGTCGATTCGTTCAAACGCTGACAGTCTTAATGAGTGAGTCATTGAGTCGATTCGTTCAAACGCTGACCGTTCAATCTTTGACTCAACCGATTCGTTCTCGAATCATTCTCGCGTTTTGTCCCGGACAAGCGTTGATGTCGAGCCCTGAATACACACGGGCGAATCGTTCACAATAAGACGATATGATCTACAACATGCATTTAGATGAAATAGACAAAAATAAAGAGATTTATATGAGCAAATCTGATTACATAATTAATGAGCTTTAAAATTGAATTGCATATATTAAGTAAGTTTTGTGTTTAGCAAGATTATAGGCAGTGTGCTAAATAACATAATTTACAAAAATGATGCAATCTGGTTTTTTAATACATAATACTGTACTTCAGCTCGATTCATTAATGCACATTATACCATAATTTCATCAAAAAATAAAATAAAATCAAGCATTTATTTGGTGTAATCAAAGACCAAACTTAATACAATATATGCAGTCTTACAGCTCAATTATATAATCATATTTAATCATAAATTACGCACATTTAGAATCATATTCTGATATGTAATCTATAACTCACCCTACACCACTGTCACCTGTGTGTGACATTTACTGGAGCGGCTGGATCTTTACGCTTGTCATCTCTGTGTGTGTGCAGTGTTGCGTGACAAATTGTGCAATTCAGTGTTCCTGCTGTTCTAATTAGTGTGTGTTTGTGTGTGTGTGTGTTCATGTCTGTAATGCCATATGATGAACATCAATACACCCACATTACAGCAGCTGTGAGGTCACGCCACAACGACCTCCAAGGTGACCTGTGACCCCTGAGCGATCTGTGATAGTGGCGTCTAACAGCCTCATAAAACATCAACTCGTCCACTGTTACACACCGTCTCCTGATGTCCTTAAACAGCTGCAGAACAATTAAATCAACACAGTACGAGCAAAGTGACCTTTACATGACTGTCTAGTTTATATATACATACGTAGTTGTATACATTATTAAACATACATTTCCAACAGATGATTGATGATGAACATGAAGTAGGGCAGCAATACTCACTGATGAATCCTATAGAATACTTGACCTTATGACCCTTAAAACTTAAGATGTCAGGGTGAAAAATGCCCCTGTATGAGTTTGTCATATAATATAGTTGAGCAATATCACATGAGTGCTGTTTTTGTCCAGAATAGCATGAGTGCAAATGTGACAAATAAGAAATTAATGTTGTGTTTTATTTGGGCCAATTAAAATATTACCCATAAAGCCAGAACAGAACTGTTGTCCGTCTCTGAGCAACACACCAGCGGTGTATCGTTTCTGAATGAATCAGCGTTTTGAGCAAATCAATCAGGTGAACCAATGATTCAATGACTCATTTATAAAAAGAGCCATTTAATCCATTCCTGAATTAGTCAGCGTTTTGGGCAAATCAATCGGGTGAGCCAATGATTCAATGACTCATTCGTAAAAAGAGCCATTTACTTCATTCCTAAATGAATCTGCGTTTTGAGCAAATCAATCGGGTGAACCAATGATTCAATGACTCATTCGTAAAAAGAGCCATTTACTTCATTCCTAAATGAATCTGCGTTTTGAGCAAATCAATCGGGTGAACTAATGATTCAATGACTCATTCGTAAAAAGAGCCATTTACTCCATTCCTGAATGAATCAGTGTTTTGAGCGAATCATAATCATGGCCATAATTCTGGGTGCTTGAACAAATTATTAATAATTATTAATAAGTATGCAGTGTCATAACTGCATATCTGATGTTTATAACAAACCAAACAGTTTGAAAATCGGTAGAAAATTAAGCAAGTTATAGTTATTTAAAAAGTACATCCACCATTAAAACACAATGTTATGAGTGAGCGAGCTGACTGTGACAAGATGGCCGCCAGGTGGGGACGTCGACCTCCATTGGCCAGCAGCGCGGACGAGACATCTAGCCTTTATTATGTATATCTATGATTTACTCCATTCCTGAATGAATCTGCGTTTTGAGCAAATCAATCGAGTGAACTAATGATTCAATGACTCATTCGTAAGAAGAGCCATTTACTCCATTCCTAAATGAATCTGCATTTTGAGCAAATCAATCGTGTGAACTAATGATTCAATGACTCATTCGTAAAAAGAGCCATTTACTTCATTCCTGAATAGAATCAGCGTTTTGAGCAAATCAATCGGGTGAACTAATGATTCAATGACTCATTCGTAAAAAGAGCCATTTACTTCATTCCTGAATAGAATCAGCGTTTTGAGCAAATCAATCGGGTGAACAAATGATTCATTCATAAAAAGAGCCATTTACTTAATTCCTGAATGAATCAGCGTTTTGAGCAAATCAATCGGGTGAACCAATGATTCATTCATAAAAAGAGCCATTTAATCCATTCCTAAATGAATCAGCGTTTTGAGCAAATAAATCGGGTGAACCAATGATTCAATGACTCATTCGTAAAAAGAGCCATTTACTTAATTCCTGAATGAATCAGCGTCTCAGAAGGGTGCTCGCGAGCGTCCCCTTGGCGGTCAATATCCCCCTTTTGAAACCTGAATTGTCTGAAGAGCTACATTGAAATCTCTTCAAAAAATACCTGCTGGAAAAATCTATTTTATTTGTGACACAACAGTTTAATGCGCACATGTTCCTCCCAGGATTTCCTAGTGGAGACAGAGCAAATCTCAGTGACTATGTTGAACATGCACCATATTTTTTGGCAATTTTAATAAAAACTTAATACTGGAATCGGATGAAAATACCCGACTGCATGTGCATCTGAACAATGTTCCTGAGTGGAACTGTTCATGAAATGTTGAAAATAGGCTCTTTAAAACTTTTCGCCGTTTTATTTCTCAGAAGAGTTAAAAACAGAAGTTTCTTCGAAAACACAATAGCACACATCAGTTTTGTGTGCATGCTCTTGGAGAGCAGAACACAGCCTAAAATACAGCAAATCCTTTCACTGAAGCAGCGGAAGGACGTCACCCCACAGATGATCGGTGCTCAACGGGGTGAACTCAGGGTCAGGTTCACAGGAACGTCATCTGAACACAATCAGATTATAAATCCAGAGCACATCTTTAGCTGAGCAGCTGCAAGTCTTGTCATATTTTATTCTGAGTTTAATTGCGCAGGAAAACTTGATTTACATCACCACTGGACAGAAGCAGGAGTCTGAGCTTTACACGAGACAACAGCAGACACACGAGAGAACGTTTGGGAGGAAAAACAAAATGTCTTGAGTTCAAAGAAGGTTTCTGTCCGAATAAAACACTTCTCCAGAGGATTCTTCTTCAGATAATCCACTGTTGAACGCAAACATATTTAAGTCTAAAATAAAAACTCAGGCAAGTCTTGAAAGCGGTGCGATGGCTCAGCCAATCAGAGTTCAGAATGAGACCACACGCTGTCTCTGAGTGGCTAGCTATCGCTCTTAGTGCAGTCAAAGGGTTTCCACCACTGAGCGAACTTCAGAACCTTCTTACGCTGGTCGTCGAAATTCTCGCGTATGGGTTTGCGCCATCGTCTCGGTTCCAGGTCCAGCATCCCTCCCAGGATTTCCTGACGGACACAGAACAAATCTCAGTGACTATGTTGACATGCATCACATTTGAATCAATTTTAATAAAGTCCCTTCAGCGGGAGTTCTTCTCTACATCAGAGTCTGTTTCTGAACTCCTGAAACGCCTCCATCTTGAGTTTTCTTCCCGGAATGAATACTTCACAATATTCCTCATTTAAATAATTAATACGCAGAATAAAGGGGAGGGGCCTGTTGAGTGCGTTAGTAATGTGTTGAAACTGGGGGTTATGGTAAGAGGCAGGGCATTTCCGCGCTTGACCAATCACAAGTTCATGCGTTCATGACCTCAAGGTTAGATTATTGTAATGCTCTACTGGGTGGTTGCCCTGCTCGCTTAATAAACAAACTCCAGCTGGTCCAAAACGCAGCAGCTCCAGTTCTTACTAGAACCGGGAAGTATGACCATATAAGCCCAGTTCTGTAAACACTGCACTGGCTTCATATTAAACAGTGCATACATTTTAAAATCTTGCTTATTAGTTACAAAGCACTAAATTGTTTAGCTCCCCAGTACTTGAGCGAGCTCTTAACACTAGAGATGCTCCGATCCGCATTTTTGGGGCCGATCACCGATTACCGATCACCAAAATCATGATCTGCCGATTGCCGATCACAGAATGGCAGGGGAATGGCAATCTTTTATCTATAATCTTGTAGAGTTTGCACCATTTGTAGAAATGAAACTAACTCTAAATTAACTGAGTCAAGATCTTGAAGAACCACCAAGTGTTTATTTTAGAAAATGAGATAACTTAAGGCTACTGTAGGCCATCTTACCCAAATACATGTATATAATAAATGTATATAATTATCTCACCTAAATATTTGATCATGCAGTGCATTTTTGTTTTTAAAAACAATTTTTCAGGTAGGTCTAACAGTATTGAGGTAAGAAATACTAAAGACATTTAATAAGAAATCAAATGTAAATTAATATTGGTCTTCCCTGAATAAATTAAATTAGATTAATCCTTACATTTAAGGTTGCAAAAGTTAGTCATTCAAGAGCAGTGAGTGTCATAAAGGTTCATCAAGCAGCAGTTTATTCGACAGCTGTCACTTTAAGAGCGAACACGGATACATGCAGTTGCACAAACGTTCACTCGTCTCTCCAGACCGTGCGCGCGAGTGCTGAGCGGTTTGAACACTGGCAAGACTCAAAAATAAATGCAAATGAAAAACTTTAGTGACGTTGCGACACTGCCTCGATTGTGCAAAGTGGCAAATCCTGTGTCAACTGAGCAGCTCGATTTTAGTGCACATGCGATACGCTGATGTGAAGCCATTTGAGCATTTCCAAAAGGGAGAGAGCGCGCGCGCACGCGGTGATTCACGCACGCTGTTTGTGAACTGATGTCCCACAGAACGTTTTCAAATGACTGCGTAAGTTATTTAATATAGAAATATGAATTGTACCTCACCTTCAGCATTATAATTATTTTACCCGCGCTGGAAAGAGAATGAGACGGTGTCGCTGCGTATCATGCCCTAGCTCTCACGGCAGGCGCGGGTTTATGTGTCGTCAGCATGAGATCGGCCTTTTTGGAGACCGCCGATCAATCATCCCAAAGCGATTATCGACCGATCGAGATCGGTTGCCGATCAATCGGAGCACCCCTACTTAACATATTATACTCCATCACGTCTACTGCGTCTCAAAATTCTGGCCAGTTGATAATACAGAGAATATCCAAATCAACTGCAGGCGGTCGATCCTTTTCCTATTTAGCTCCGAAACTCTGGAACAGTCTTCCTAACACAAAGGGAAGCAGACACACTCTGTCAGTTTAAAACTAGACTAAAAACACATCTCTTTACTGTGGCATACACATAAAACACTTTTTCAATGAAATGATTGTTAGGCTGCATTAACTAGGTCAGCCGGAACCGGGAACACTTCCCATAACACCTGATGTACTCGTTACATCATCAGAAGAACGGCATCTACGCTAATGATAGTCTCTCTGTTTTATCCCGAGGGTTACTGCAGTCAGCCGGATCCAGGCCGTATCCAGTTCAGATGGTGGACCGGCGCCCAGAGAAGACCAACACAGGACCCTGAAGTGTCTGCAGTGGCCGTGTCAATTAGACTCCCCCTGCAACAGCCTCATCGACACGGCATCTCAATAAACCCGTCTCCGGCGTGTTGACTCTGATTGTTCGAATATTACAATTTAATAATTCTTAAATCGATATGTCATCCTCAAAAAACCCGTCTCCGGTGTGTTGCCTCCGATCTTTCGAATATTCCGATCTAATATGACCTCTGAGCTGTAAAGTTTCCGGAATAATAATCATAATCATACGCTGTTTGTTAATTGGCCAGAGGAGAACTGGCACCCCGACTGAGCCTGGTTTCTCCCAAGGTTTATTTTTCTCCATTAGGTCACCTGATGGGGTTTTGGTTTCTTTGCCACTGTTGCCTCTGGCTTGGCGTGCTCAGTTGGGGACACTACATTTTTCAACTAAATATCCAAATAAATCTAATTATTAAACTAAATGAACCATATAAACTAAATTATTGATCTAAAGCCCACACTGTCACTGTATGATAATTGAAATGAACTGAACTGATCTCATCTGATCTGAGCGAGCACAAAGACTTACTTTTCCGAAATAGTGTGGGAACTTGTGCTCGTTCTCGATGACGTGAGCAAAGCCGCCCTGCAGTCCGAAATCCACAGAGAAGTACGGCAACCCTCGTGGGACCTGCGAAGACACAAACAACGTCAAACACTGACACGGAGGCGGGAGAACAAGAGACATCCGGAGAAAACCGCAGGAACTCACAGCTTGTCTGATGTCTTTCGATGAGAGATCCACAACCTTCTTATTCATGGCCCATTCCTCGTCCGATTCCATTATGGCTTTCTGAGCGAATGAACGAAGAAGTTTAACGAGCGTGTTCACATTCACACAAGTGTGTGTATTTGTTTGTTTTAGGTGTTAATGTCGTTAATAACTCATTACTTTTAACCCTCTGGGGCTCTTTGGTCATTTCTGACCCAAATTTTTAAAAATTAATTTTTTTTTAATCGTAGCTTCATCGGAATGGTCCGAAACTTGGTGACTTTATTGGTACTTGGTATATGAACACCCAAAAAAACTGGGGACAGGATTTGAAAAGTCTAAAAAATAGTCACACTCAGGACCTTCGGGTCAAAAATGGCCCCCATAGGAAATTAATGGGAAATTGGCAAAAATATGAAAATACAGAGTTTTTTTGTGCATACAATCTAGAAATCAGCCAGGATGCAGAAAAAAAGGACTCAACAGTGAAGGGGTGAATCTCTAAAACATCAAGAGTGCAAAACAACTCACACACACACACACAAAAACACAATTAGCTTTTGGAATGGCATGCGTTAATTTGTGTGTGCGTGTGAGTTTTTTTGTCTGTTTTGCACTCTTGATATTTTAGAGATTCACCCCTTCACTGTTGAGAACTTTTTTTCTGCATCCTGGCTGATTTGTAGATTGTATGCACAAAAAAACTAATTTCCCATTCATTTCCTATGGGGGTCATTTTTGACCCTGAGTGCGACTATTTTTTTTTACGACCACTTAGACTTTTCAAATCCCGTCCCCAATTTTTTGGGTGTTCATATACCAAATACCAATAAAGTCCCCAAGTTTCGGACCATTCTGACGAAGCTACGATTTTAAATTTTTTTTTATAAAACACAAGATCCACTATAGTGGTAAAAATGTGCTATTGCGTGATAAAAATGCTCAATGTGTCCACCGGATGGCACCGATATCATTAAAAAATTTCTTTCATGAGGCCTAGGCTTGACTCTAAAATGAAATACAGCTTTAATAAAAAATAAACAAAAAATTATATATATATATAAATTTTTTATTATATTCAATAGGAATTTTTTTATTGTAATTATTAATTATTATTGCATAAATATTAATTATAAATCATAAAATTATCTCAAAACACCAAAAAAGAAAAGAAAAAATATTATTGAACAAAAATATATTTAATTGATTTTAATCAAATCTTTTTTATCTTAATCCCGCCCTCTGTGTCATTTTTGACCCGAAGGTCCTGAGTGTGACCCACAACTGAAGAACCCCAGAGGGTTAAAAGTAACTTGCGCCAACACTGATTGTGAGGGTGTTTGTACCACGTGTGTTACCTTAAAGTAAATGGGCGCCATGTCTCCGAGCTCTTTGGGCAGCGGCACACACTCGTACACCATGTGCAGGTGTCTTTTCGGATTCATATGAGTCTCTAAAAACACACAGTCCAACTCCTCAGACTCAAACATGCGGACCAAAGCACGACGGAACATCTATGAGAGAGAGGAAGAGAGCGAAATTAGAGAGAAATCTGCTTTGTGTGTGTGTGTGTGTGTTGTTAGCGTCTCCTTTGCAACCTGTGATAGGAGTCGAGATGTTGTATAGAGTTACTGATCCTGAAATATGTGATATTGATGTTGAAATCTGTGCGTGTTTGGCCTTGAGGCAAAACATGTCTGTATCAGTGTGTATTATGTATTCATTATATATTGCTAAACAACATCTGAGTGGTGTTTGTCAGTGCAGACCTCGTACACAAGAACGCTTGCTTTTGTAATGCTTGTACCTGTATTTCGCTCCATATGTCCTCGTCCAGGCCTGTGGCCGCTGTGTGATGTTGGATGGGTACGATCAAACAATGACCTTCGGTCAGAGACACACAGTTCGGCAGACACAAGTACACCTGCGAGAGAAAACACACACACACACACACACACAGTCAGAGCTCAGAACAGCATTCGAGCTTGCGCATTAATGAGGACAGCTCGCTAAATCCTAGAGCCCGCCCCGTCATCCCAAACGCACATGGACAAACTGAGCGTCTGGAAAAATCCTCTTAGCACAGCCGAACACACGACACCCGAAATGGACAGGCTGGCGGAGAGATTAGTCTTTTTTTTATTGAAGATGTACTTTTATGACAGCGTGAGCCAAAATGGTATTTAAAGAGTGCGTGTGTGTGTGTGTCTGTGTCTGTAAGTGGGTGCGTATTGTGTGAGCATGTGTGTGAGTGTGTGTAAGTGTGTGTGAACGTGAGTGAGTGCGTTTAAGTGTGTGTGAACGTGAGCGTGTGTGAGGCTGTCTGTGCATGCAAGTGTGTGTGAGTGCGTGTGTGAGTGAGTGAGTGTGTTTGTGTGTGTGTGTGAGTGCGTGTGTGGGCACAAGTGTGTCTGAGTGAGTGCGTATTGTGTGAGCGTGTGTGTGAGATTGTGAGTGCGTGTGCATGCAAGTGTGTCTGAGTGTTTATGCAAGTGTGTGTGAGTGCGTGTGTGTGTGTGTGTGTGAGTGTGTGTGTGAGTGAGTGTGTGAGTGAGTGTGTGGGCACAAGTGTGTGTGAGTGCGTGTGTGTGAGAGAGTGTGTGAGTGTGTGTGTGTGTGTGAGTGCGTGTGTGGGCACAAGTGTGTTTGAGTGAGTGCGTATTGTGTGAGCGTGAGTGAGATTGTGAGTGCATGTGTGTGAGACTGTGTGTGCGTGTTCATGCAAGTGTGTGAGAGTGCGTGTGTTTGTGAGAGCACGTGGGCACAAGTGTGTGTGAGTGAGTGTGTATTATGTGAGCATGTGTGCGCGTCTGAGTGTGTGTGAGCGTGTGTAAGTGTGTGTGTGAGTGAGTGAGTGAGTGTGTGTGCGTGCATGCGCGTGTGTGTGTGTGTGCGTATGTGGGCACAAGTGTGTCTGAGTGAGTGCATATTGTGAGAGTGTGTGTGTGAGAGACTGTGTGTGAGATGTGAGTGCATGTGTGTGAGGCTGTGTGTGCATGCAAGTGTGCGTTAGTGTGAGCGTGTGTTTGTGTGTGCGTGAATGAGTGTGTTTGTGTGTGCGTGAATGAGTGTGCGTGAGTGAGTGCGTGCGTATGTGAGCGTGTGTGGGCGCAAGAGTGTGAATAAGTGTGTTTGTGTGTGCGTGAATGAGTGTGCGTGAGTGAGTGCGTATGTGAGCGTGTGTGGGCACAAGTGTGTGTGAGCAAGTGTGTGTGTTTCTGTGTGTGTGAGAGCGTGTGTGGGCGCAAGTGTGTGTGAATGAGTGTGTTTGTGTGTGCGTGAATGAGTGTGTTTGTGTGTGCGTGAATGAGTGTGTGTGAGTGAGTGCGTGCGTATGTGAGCGTGTGTGGGCACAAGTGTGTGTGAGCGAGTGTGTGTGTTTCTGTGTGTGTGAGAGCGTGTGTGTGAATGAGTGTGTTTGTGTGTGCGTGAATGAGTGTGTTTGTGTGAATGAGTGTGTTTGTGTGTGTGCGAGCGAGTGTGATTGTGTGTTGGCGCAAGTGTGTGTTTGTGTGTGCGAGAGAGTGTGTGTGTGTGTGAGCGAGTGAGTGTATTTGTGTGCGAGTGCATGTGTGTGTGAGTGTGTGTTTGTGTGAGCGAGTGAGTGTATTTGTGTGCGAGTGCACGTGTGTGTGATCGTGTGTGGGCACAAGTGTGTGAGTGAGTGTGTTTTTATGAGTGTGTAAGTGTGTGAGCGTGTGTGTGAACAATTTTTACAGGTGTAAAACTCATTATGGTAATTCTGTATGTACGGTAATGATGTGAACTAGAGATATAACAGCCAATAAAAGCAATTATTTTCACTATTGGACATTGTTTAAAATGCAGCATGCAGAAGTTTTTGTCATGAATGGTAATATATCGTGCCTTGTTCCCGACGGCTGCGATGAGATGTTTGGGCAGTTCAGGGCTGTCGAAACAGTGCCGGCATTTCTCCATCCGGCCGGCTAACCTCCGCGTCTCCTGCACGGCTTTATTCCTCTGCCTCTCCTCATCTTGACCCGCCCTTTCTTTCTGAGCCGCACTGGACACAAACATGTCATCCAGTGTGTAGCTATCGCCGTCCGTCTTCCCCATCATCTGCAAAACACGTCCATTAAAACACATGCACACTTTAACATTAAAGGTTCACTCGATCCTGCATGTCTGAGTTTAATCTTGATTTAAAGGCTGAAAGCTGGTTCAGGACGGAGGGATGAGACATGTTTTATGAGCTCTATAAACCTCCACTACTCTTGGACTTTAACAGTAAGACAAGTGCGTTCAGTAACAGTGTATCTGTATCTTTTATTAGGACATTCTACAGTCACATCCTCAATACTACTCCAACATACACTATCTTGCAACCTTTACATACCATTTACGATATACTATGATTCATGGCACCCTAATTATTATCTTGTATGAAAATATGCAAATTAGGAAGGAGTGATGCTATTTTCAGGAGGAACAGAGGTCAGAAAATGAAGAAATTAAGACAGCCATACATATTAGAATTGTAATTTTACAGCTGAAATGTCCAATAAAATTATAATTAATATAATTTCTCTTAAATACTTACAATTTCTTATTTTGATTTTTAGTCATTTATAAGAAGACCAGTATGCAAATATTACAATAACTTCATCACAGTTGGTTTATCATTCTATTCATGTTAGTCAAAAGGGGATTTTCAAACTTTAAATATATTGTAATTAAATCAAGAATTATAAAAATTATTGTTATTGCTATTTTATAGCCATGTTGATATATAAATTGGCCAAATTGTGCAGCAAACATAGATTTTAAAAATAAATAAATGACATTTTAAATTGCAGTTGCAAACAAAATTAAAGCTACCAGCTGGAGGCACTATGACTATAACTAATGTTATAAAGACTAATGTCTTCGGGCCAGGCCACTTATCAAACGTGAAGTTTGAGGCAGATTGGACATTATATGCTTGAGTTACAACAACTTCCTGTTTCATGAATGTTTCTAGCATGTTAAGTACTCAATTGCATATTTTGTTAAACACATCACTTCCTGTTGCCAGTGGGTGGCGCTATTACTATAACTGAATATCATGTAGATGTGTTCAGGGCAGGACCATTATCAAACGTGAAGTTTGCGGCAGTTACAACAACTTCCTGTTTGGTGGCGTTAATCGCATAGCCTACATTAGCACTTAGTTTTGCATGATTTATTGTGTTTCTAGCATGTTTGGCACTTCATGGCATATTTAAAATGTGTTTCTAGGAGTGAATTACAGTGTAAAGTAGTGTTGTCACGATACTGGAATTTCTAACTTCGATACTATACCTAAAAAAGTATAGATATTCGATACCACGGGGAATTTTTTTTTATATACTGTCAAATAGATATTTTTTAAATATAATTTCGTTTTTTGTGCGTCTATTGAAAGTCTAGGCGATTAAAAATTTATTCAGAAGAGATCACTTTTTATGATAAAGCTTTTAAGCTTTTTCTCATATATAAACGTTTGATCAATTACCATTACAATTATCTCACAAATATTTGCTAACTAATTGTGTTGCAATAGCTTACATAAAGCACAAGGAAGCTTGATTTCAAATTGAATTTAAAAAGACGAGTAAATAGTAATAAAATATATGATTGTAACTGAATATTGGCATGTAGATGTCTTCCGGTCAGGACTCTTATCAAACATGTGAAGTTTGGGGCGTATCGGACATTGTATGCCGGAGTTACAACAGCTTCCTGTTTCATAGCGAAACATCAGACTTTGTGAGGCCACCTTGCGAAAACTCAAGATCTTCACGATTTAACATCGCAAAGGCCTTTAGATTAGACCGACCAAATATGATGTTGATCTGATTAAATCTCTAGGATAAGTTTGTTAAAGTACAACATCTGGAAACGGCAAAAACTGCAAAAATGTTGCAGAGAAAATTCAAAATATCTCACTTCCTGTTGGTTTTCAGATTTTGCTCCCAGAAACTTTTTTGTAGGCGTTGGGCTTTTACATGTGTCTGTCGAATTTCATACTCGTACGTGAAACGTAGCTAGAATGGCGCTTAATTGAAATTTTGTAGGTGGCGCTATCGAGCCATTTTGTCACACCTAATTCTGAAACTCATATCAGACGTAAATTTTCGCCACTTCTGACGCCTGTGCAAAGTTTCATGAGTTTTCGAGCATGTTTAGGCCCTCAAAAATGTGATTATTTTGGAGAAGAATAATAGGCCGAGCACTAGGGCTGTGCGATATTGAAGAAAAATGCAATACACGATATCCTTGTTAAATAATGCGATATTGCTTTAAATGTGTAATATCTATTTAAATTATTTATAAAACATTATTTAAAAACTGAGAATGATACCATTTATGTGTTTCACATTCTTTCTGTGAAAAGAAAGCATTGACAATTTGAGTGTGTAACAAGACACGGAAAAAAGAACGGCTTGTGCGCACGTTTCGGTGTGTGTGTGTCAGACAGCGCGAGACTGCAAGGAGTTGTTTTTCGCAAGTTATTGTGTTTAATAACTCTTTTTAACGTCAAGCAAGTCACATAAGTAACGGTCATGTGCTCAGTCTATTCTCTGCTATATGCGTTGACCTAAAACATACATTTTTCACAATGTTGAAGTAGCCTATTAAAATCATTCAGATATTGCGTGCCCTTGCGATATGCATATTGCGAAGCGTACATTTGCGATATTTCGATATATTGTGCAGCCCTACCGAGCACCATCACACCATCGGTGCTCGGGCCCTAAAAAGCAAAAAAAATATAGCCATTCTTTTAGATCTCATGACCTGTAGCTGGCGCTGTTTCCAAATTTGCCATGATCCCTCAGATCATGGTTCCGATGAAGCATACCAATTTTCGCTTCAATAGATCAAAGTTGGGCCGAGATACAGCCTCTGAACCAATTTTGGGTCAGCCTCATTAAGTTGGCGAATACTGTACTTTTCAAAATGGCCACTACTGTAATGGGCCATATGTAAGATGTCTTAATGTAAGATGTTGACTGTGATCAGCATGATGAGAGGAATCATTTCTCTACAACAAAGGGTTCAAAAGTTATAACCTTTGGAAAACTAGTGGTGGCGCTATAGGGTTGATCCTAGAGACGTCAAAGTTGGTCAGATTACTATTAATGACCATCTCTACAAGTGTGCCAATTTTCATCACATTCCTATGTTCCGTTGATAGGGCTGCCATTGAAAAACAGAAGAAAGGGCTGTGCATGAGCGATTCGATTGGTCGGCAGGGATCACGTGATCAGATTGCACAGCAGAGGTCAGGTGCGGATTTACTGCTGAATGCCTGTAAAACTGCGGGTTATTATCTGGAGCAGAATCCAGAAAACAGCAGCAGATGTGACCAGGCCGCAGGGATTACGCTAACAGAGCGCGCTCTCTTAGAGAGGCTTAGCGGCGTGGTTCAACAAGCAGACAAAGAGGCAACGTATCCGTGGCAACGGGTGATCTGTGTGGGAGGCGTGTCTGTTCACACTGGCATGTTTGATTGACAGATGGAGAGGAGCCGAGGTGAGAGCGAGAGTGTTGGAGAGTCTGGCCGAAATCAGGCCGTGCTTCAAATTCTGCATTTATTCTCTGCGTCGCTGACGTGTGAATAAAAAAAAACCCTAGACACAGCAGAGATCTTGAGCTTAGTGTGTGTGCGGTTCTGCTGGTAATCGTCCGGACTACATGTACAGCGGACAGGAGATAAACATAATTATTATCTCAAGAAAATAGTAGAGCTTGCATGGGAGCAAAAGAAAAGTTTGAGGTAAATGTAGGCTTTAGCACACGTCGACCGCTTGTGAATCGGCACTGTAAAGGCGACTATTAAGGTTAAACAGATGCAAGGAAGTAGAAAAGAGCCATCACAAGATTTACGACAGTTTAAGTTGCTCAAAAAGTAATAAATGGATCATTAAATCAAGGTTTATCTAATAATTCTGTTGCACCAAACTTTAAACCTTGTTTAAAAATAAGCAGGCGTACATTTAAAAGAGAGGAGTATATTTAGCTACTCATGTCAGAGAGAGTGAGTTTCTGGAGGTAAATAAAGAAGGAAATTGAATATTAGTATTTTTGGTGTCAATGGCGAATCCATCATGGCGGCGAAAATTTATCGTAAATGGAGGTTTTAATCGCAGGTTAAATTCTAATCCCCGATTTGTTAATCTGGGTTTAAAATTAAGTGGTGCAACACAACTCGATTTAAAATAAAGCCTAGATCAACAAATCCTAGATTAGCTCTAAACTGTGTTAAATATAATCCTTGTTGGTGCAACCCACCCTTATGCTGCGTTCACACCAAACGCGAATAGAGCGTCAAAATCGTGTCTAGTTGGACGCTTGAATATTTTGAATCCATTTAAATGAAAATGAAAAGAGGCAGAGTGGTGTTTTATGACATATTTCTCCTGGAGCACCTTGAACGCGCGTCTATTTCGCTTCAAACGCTCGATTTATACGCGCGTCCAATAGGGCTGAACGATATGGACAAAATTTCATATCTCGATTTTCATGCCAGATATCTCGATATCGATACAATACGATATGACTACGTGTTCGGTGAAAACCAGAATCTGAATTAAAATGTGTTTGATTTAAGCCTACATTTCAAAAATTTGTGTCAGAAAATGTATTGTTTTTAAGCCTTTCGCATGTACGATCACACAGGTGTAATCAGTCTAGGCTGGAGCGGATGATCAAGTGCATCACATGATCAAATGTTGAATTTAGCCAGAGACAGGCGCGCTCAGAGCTGTCATATATCACAACTTTTCAGTGTTTTCAACCACATACTGTTTATTTTAGGTTTCAAACATATAAATTCACATAAGTACTAAAAAAAACAATACATTTAGAGTTTGTAAAATACACACTGATGTCTATGGAAGAGGTAATAATAATCCTTTCCATTATAATTCGACACGTTTTATTCATATCAGATACACATTGTAAGTAACTTCAATGTTTACTCTATTCTATTCCCAGTTCACCAGCCACTTACTTTTAAGTATTTCGGGAGAAGTGGATGAATTCAAATGTTGTAAACATAGAGGTTGTAAATCCAACAGATCCGATTCTCTGAACTGCGTCTGCGGCACGAACTAATGCTGCCTTCACGTGCTATCGGAAATTGGATGATTCCGACTTCTGAAATCGTGATTACGAGCGCATTGCATTCAAGTTTCAAAATGTGAGGGCGTTCATGTGCAATGTTTACCTAGGAAACTCGTATTTACGATAATTCTGAGAGCACGTGAAGGCAGCATTACACGGCGGCGCCCATCGCGCATACAGCTCAACTAACGCGATCGTTATAAAGGTGTTTAAACAACAATATACTTCCACTTGCATGTATTTGACAATCGGAATATCAGATATTTCATGCCATAGCTAACACATTTGTGAATATTCTGAATAAAAAAGGAAAAACTGACAAAAGCAGATCATCATTCATTCAGCGCTGTTGCTGCTGCGGTGTGTCACGTGACAAGCAATGACGTGTCACCATGGAAACGCCCCCCCCCCCCCCTCAAGTCCCTGTAGTGCGCGCGCGCGCTGGCTTTAGCGGTGCATTCAAGGGCACTCAAACTGATGTATGTTGTGACTGCCAGAGTTGTATGCAGGTGGAGCGCGGAGAGGGGAAATCTATATCGTCTATATCGTTGCTTTTTTCGATAGTAATATCTTGAAAGTTCATATCTAGATATAGATACGATAACGATATATCGTTCAGCCCTAGCGTCCAATTCGTTGTGGAAGCGCGTATAAATCGAGCGTTTGAAGCTAAATAGACGCGCATTCAAGGTGCTCCACTACAGGACAAAACGTCAGAAGGACTGGCCGAGGAAAGGCTGCTCTCGCTGGGGTTAATGAGCGCTGAGCACCCAGTGATCGCCTGGAGCTCACAACTCCAAAAACACAAGATTATTTTTTTAAATAGGCGCTCTCTTTATAAATAAACCACAGATTTGAGCTTTAAACAACTACATTCTCACCTGAAAAAGTCTTAAAACTACATATTGTGACACAGTATTTTAAAATTATGCAGGGTTTCTCATGACGTCACTTTACCACGTGACCGCAGCGAGCAGGCTCCTGATTGGTGAACGCTGCACGAATTGACGGCAAAGTTCACATTTTTCAACTCGGGCGTCAGACGTGAATTCGATTCAAGCGCGTGAATGCACAAAAAGCACCACTCGCGTGTATCGCACAAGACGCTCAATTCACGTCAAATTTGAGCCATTTGCGCAAGCTGGATGAGCGAATGAGGCGGAAACATGTCTATCGCGCCGCAGGAGCTCGAGACATGCATTAACGCGCCTTTCCATTGACTTAACATTGAATTCACTCGTTCCTGACGCTCTATTCGCGTTTGGTGTGAACGCAGCATTAGAACCATAAAATACAAAATATTAAATAAAAAACATTATCAAGCTAAATTATAGAAACATTAATTTCATTGAGAAAAAAACAAAATGGTTATTTTTGACCGCCACGTGAAGAGCACCAGCGGTTTAAGCATAATATTTAATAAAACAGAGACGACCACAAAGAAATCGATGCAAAAAAAGAGACCAAGCACATTTCAGAGTGCAATTTCAAGAGAAAATAAGCCAAACAATGCGAGTGGAGTGTTTTAAAAAATTATCTGCCAAAGTTTGAATGGAGACTGAAGTTAAGCGGCTCCAGGTGGAATGAATGCACGTCAATGAAGACGAAAACTCTCCAAAATATCAATACAATGCTACCTTGTAACTTGGCAGAGAGAGAGAGAGAGAGAGAGAGAGAGAGAGAGAGAGAGAGAGAGAGAGAGAAACGTTGCAAAATGTGCAAATGTTGTCACTTTCATATTTCTCATCTCCATGGCGACCGTGACGTCTTGGTTTATTATAACAGATTTTAGCAGCCCTGCCCGGTTTAAAGTCTGAGAATCACATCGGAGGACAGACTGAGAGATTGATCACACGAATTCTGCGGCCTTCAGCGCGACCATCTGCTGATGCCAGTCTGGCCCGCGACGATAGATGACCGCAGAGGAATATAAGGCTGTTTGTGCATGCCTGTGCTTCAGAAACTCACTTATGATACACTTAGCATTTCAATTTTGTCCAGAAACTACGAAACACTCAAATAAGAACGAGTTTAGGCCTACATTTAAGAACTGAACTGCACATATAATTCCCATGCATAATCAAATTTTGTCAGTCATATATGCATAAAACTGTAAGATTTCTGTGTATAAGTACTAATAAACTAATGTGTTTTGAATGCACAATAACCAGGTTTATATATTTAACGTCAATAAGTCAAATTTCTTTCAATCTCATACATTTTAACTGTATACTATATAAATAAATATATATATAAATTCGGGCTGTCAAAAGATTAATCGCGATTAATCGCATCCAAAATAAAAGTTTGTGTTTACATAATATATGTGTGTGTACTCTGTTAATTATTATTTATATATAAATACACACACAAGCATGTATATATTTAAGAAAAAAATATTTTTATATATAAACATTTATATTTATATATATTATAGATTATATAAATGTATATACAGTATATACATGCAAATATTTCTTAAATATATACATGAATGTGTGTGTATTTATATATAAATAATAATTAACAGAGTACACACACATATATTATGTAAACACAAACTTTTATTTTGGATGTGATTAATCGCGATTAATCTTTTGACAGCCCTAATATAAATGCATATTAATATCTTTAAATGAACAGATCCATGATGCTTCTATGCAATTATGATTATCTAGTCAAAATCAAATAGATGCAAAAACAAAAAACACAATGTATGACTTACAAAGATGCATCACATTAAGTTCAGTAGTTTGTTTATATTAAAATTATACGGATGTACATTTTACATGCAATCCAAATACATACATTTAGACAGTGGGCCTAAAGGTTTATTGAGTGTATCTCACAGGAGGCAAATCAAATGTGTAGTCATTGCATTGCTGCTCATTAGCAAAAAAAGGTCAAGATTATTGCATCGCATCACCGCTCTCATAAAAACAAGAATGACCTGCAGTTGCTTTTTCACCGTTTATGTTTTTCTGAGCGTCCCTTTAGAATTACACGCTGTCAATCATCAATGTTGTGTGTGTGAGAAGTTCCCAGAGGAGGTCGGCGCTCACCTTGGCGGCCATGCGTGAGTAAAGAGCGTTCTGATCTTCCGCAGTGCTCATCTTCTCCCGTCTGACCATCTCTCGCAGATCCATCCCATCATCATCCTCGAAATACCTCATGCGCTCGCCGTCCTGATGCGTCTCGATCTGAAAAACACAGAAGAGGAGAAAACGTCACCTCATTTGAAGTTATAGTTTGCCAATGTTAATGTAAAGAGGACCATATTATGCTTGTTTTCCATGTTCATCTTTCTTTAGTGTGTAACGTTGCAGTTTGAGCAGGAAAAAGCTCCAGTGGGAGTTCTTCTCTACATCAGAGTCTGTTTCTGAACTCCTGAAACGCCTCCATCTTGAGTTTCTTCCGGGAACGAACACGTCACAAAATTCCTCATTTAAATCATTCATAATAAAAGGGCGGGGCCTGTTAAGTGAGTTAGTAGTGTGTTGAAAAACTGGAGATTATGGTAAGGGGTGGGGTGTTTCCCAAACACACTCAAAGCACTTGACCAATCACAACACACTGCTCCAGCCGACCAATCAGAGCACACTGTGCTTTATAGAGACAGGAACAGGTTTCCCGGCTCGACATTAACGCTTGTCCGCTTGTCCGGGACAAGTGGATTTTTTTTTTTTAAGGGGCAAGTAAAAAACAATTTTACTTGCCCGACGGACAAGTATCCTGGTTAAAACGTCAAAACAAAAAATAACTAGGAAATCACCAAAGTGCAAGAATGATTCTGCATTCATTAGTGTAAGTGGAGATCGATAGTGGATAATAATATAAAACGAACTGAAGTTAACAAGGTTGAGCTGTTGAGGCTCGCGCAGCCTCTCGAGGAGAAAATCGAAAACAAATGAGCGCCTCTCACACACACACACACACAGAAACTCAGTTAACATACACAGTTAAAATTGTGCAGTTTTTATATTTATAACATATGATACAGTTTAGCAACATTACACTAACAAGAGTGTTGTTTTCCTGAATACCATCACGACTGAAAATGACACTGATTTCATACGCCAGTTCCATAAACTATTTAACATTAAGTCACTTACATTTTAGAAGCAATATGGACTGTTTTTGTTCTACTTTAGCAGCGAAAATAGTTCCAAACAAATATCACAGCAGAACCGTAACGCATCTCACAGCAACAGTGTGTGTTAGTGAATGATTCAGCGTTTTAATGAATCGGTTGAATCAAAGATTCAATGACCTATTCGTAAACGACCGCCAAATTCTTGAATGATTCAGCCGTTTCAGTGAATCGACTCAATGACTCGCTCATTAAGACGGTCACATGCTGCCACCTACTGGCAGTTTAGTTTCATCTTTCCAACATTTCTTATTTGTATATTCAAAAATATTTAAAATAATCTCATAACATTATTTAATGCAGTTGTAATTTTTCAGTGTAAATGATTTCATTTGATTGGTAACAGCCTATAGTGTCTTATTCTAATTTAATTTATTGGTCAAATTTAAGAATATAAAAGGAAAGCCGAAGCATATCCTATATTTAATAAGATTATGGAAAAATGCCCTTTATAAAAAGGTACAAATATGACAAATATGCATATTTAAATATGTCAAAGCTGATTAAACACTGGTGAGAATATTGCTGCAGTATAGATTATATTTACAAAAAAAATCCGGACAAGCAAATGTTTTACTCGAACAAGTGAATGACAGATTTACTTGTCCGTAGGACAAGCGTGTGAACAGGCTTAATGTCGAGCCCTGAACTACCATAGTTACGATGCATCGTTGAAGAAATCAACTAGCTATAGTCACGACCGTTTCTCAAAACCTTACTGTCGCAAATTTTTCGTTCAACCACGTTTGTTGATGATATCATGCGCATGGTGGAGTAATAACTTATTTCAATTAATCATTTGAGATTGAATTCATGCTATAAATTAAGACATGTCATCAGCGGACTCATTTTCATTTTGCTTTATTTCCAGATTCAATCATAGGCTCGTTCTTACGTACTAGAGCACATGCGCACACTTCAAAAACGGCGCTTTAAATCTCTTGACAAACTAAAAGACATAAATCAAATTTGTATAAAGATATAGATTGTACCAAAGTCTTTATATATAGGAAAATGGTGCGCTCCGATTACTTATGAATGGGAGAAATTGCAACGCCCAATTTGGCGAATAGAGACACGCATCATAATCTGAAAACCCCGCCCACCGGGGGGCAATCAAACCATCTCTATTGACTTTGTATTGCCTCTTATAACAAAAAACAGAACAATGTCTAAAAGCTGATATGTGACAGGGTGTACAGCAAACAAGCTAAAAAAATCCAGTTTTTATAAGCTGTTGACCCAAAAAACGAGCGTATAAGGACACGTTTAAGTGGATGCAGGCAATTGAGACAGAGCACCAATGTGTTATATTACACTGAGAACTACACCCACTGGAGGGAAACGTCATCAGCGACAGGAAATATCACATATAAAACTGACATTTGGATATTTGACTTAACAGTGACTAAATGTTTACTGCACACACAGGCATACTGAGGCATACTGAGTGTCGGGATCCCAAAATTGACCCAGTCTTCCTGCTGAAGCTTCACGTCTTATTGCCTGTATCCACTTTTATCTCCTTAAACGTTTGTTTTTTTGGGTCGACAGCTTATAAAAACTTAGTTCTGTTTGCTGTACACCGTTACATATCAGCTTTTAGACATTGTTCTGTTTTTTGTTATAAGTCAGAATAGGGCTGCTCGATTATGGAAAAAATCATTATCACGATTATTTTGTTCAATATTGAAATCACGATTATGTAACACGATTATTTCACATGACTTTGGGAATGTGTTGCATTTATTAAAAAGACACCTTTCAACAATTCAACTGAAATTGTAACATTTGTTGTACTTTTTGAACTATTAAAATAAATAATATGACATATATTCAAATCAAAGTATAAAAGTATTCAAGTAAAAATGATAACCACAAATAAATAAGATCAACAATATGGTTCGGCTAGATATGCTTTTCAGGTTTTTCAGGTACGTCTAACATTAGTTTTCAGGTACAGAAATGTATCAAATGTAAGATTAAAAGATTAATCCTATTAAACTTACAAAAGCTATTCAATCAAGAGCGGTGAGTGATGTCCTTGTCTTTTGTTGACATTAAACAGCAGTAAAGGCTACTGCCCCTTTAAGACCTAAAGCATGGATATGCGTCGTCTTTCTCGACTGTGTAGAGTTTACTTAAGGCATATATAGACTATGTCTGCTAGGATACTCACCAAGATGGACGTTGACATACGTTTTGTGTGAGTTTGTCCGTTCAAGAGCAAGACTTGAAAGAGAACTCAATATTTGCGCGTGCTGTGCCTGTGAGACGTGTGCGCGCTTTCGGATGAGCGCACAGATACACATTTTCTCACAGCGCGCAACTTCTCATTCGCGTCTTCTGGCACTAAACCCGGATGATGACGGCGAAAATGACTGAGACTCACGACCTGAGAGAGCATAGATATCCATAATAAAGGCTTTATTATGGATATCTATGTGAGAGAGTTTGTGGCTTCGGGAGAGGTGGATGTGCGCTTGCGCGTTTCATTCAGAACGCAAGACAAAATAAGAGTGTTCTTGCAAAACTGAACATGGCAAAATAATCGTTTTTTCTCGATTGTACTATTTTGGTGATCGTTGGGAGCCAAAATCGAAATCGAAATTCAATTAATTGCACAGCCCTAAGTCAGAAATGACAAGGAGGCGCTTCACGCATTACAAAGTCAATGGAGAGCGTTGGATTTTTGTATATATTTTTTATATTTCTGTGAATTTAGATATGTTTAAGGTCTACATTATCTGTCTTACTAAGGAGGACTCCTATTTTGAAGGGTATTAAAGTCTACGTGTAGTGAAAGGGAGAGCTCGCACTCGCAGTTTATCTGAGCTGTTTTCAGATACAAAGTTTACAGTTTATTAGAACCCCTGAAAAGGCATACGGTCTGTATATGTTTGTTTACAGTTAGTAGTTGTATGAGTGTTTTTGTGTAATTTGCTGTGTATGTTAATGATAATGCAACGGAGAGAGAGAGTTTGTGAATGAGACGTTAATGCGCACTTCTGCTTTGTTTGTTCAACTCTTACGTTGATTTTTTTTTTAGAGAAAAACGATGTAATAAACTTCATAAACCATCAGTAAAGTTCAGTAAAGTCATCGTGTCACTGCAGCTGCCATTAGAGGCTGCGGTTGCTAGAAGCACGCTTAAAGGAACACGGCACTTATTTTGAAAATAGGCTCATTTTCCAAATTTTCTGCAGTTACATCGTGTACGAAGACCGACGGAAAATGAAAAGTTGCAATTTTCTAATTTTCTAGATAGTTCAAATGACTCTGTAGGCAATTGGATAGTTCTCCAACCAATCAGACCAACGATCCATCGCTTCTCTATCTGTCATCGTGTTAAACCCGCCAATAGCGCGCCAGGTGGATAAGCCAGTTTGTGATTGGTCCCCGCAAATTTGTAACAGAAGCAGGATAGAAATATATACAGGTTTCCAGCCTGAGCTGCAGGGCGAAATCAAATCTCCGGCAGACCGGGCTGGGTTTACCCAGTCTACTGCAGTCTGACCGTTGCTTTAGATCTGATGTTGTGCATGCGAGTGTGTGTCTCACCGCTTTTCTCTTCCTGCGTCCTCCTCGAGGCTCCAGCGATTGCGACGGGGCATTGACAGGCCAGGCTCGTCCCGATGCGTCGGTTCTGAACAGCACCACGTCCTTCTCCGAGTCTGTTGGTGCAGACGCTTGTTTGGTCTGCTCTTTTCTTTGAGCTCGGCTCTCTTTGGCTCGACGGGCAGCATCCATCTGAGCTTTCAGTTTTTCCAGCAGGGCCTGCGGTTATTCACACATTTGACAGGTTTGACATCAGCAAAACATATTTCTGTTTCTGACTAGCACACAAGAGCAGTCTCAAACACTTCCCGTTCAGACAACATTTTCTGTCCAGGAGGATTTTGATGAGCTCACCGTGTTTCCCATGAGTTCTGCCTTGACGAGTTTGGCTCCCAGTTTATTCATCTCTTCATCCGTCAGGATCAGCTCTTCCTCCTCCTCTTCCTCACTCTCTGAACTGGAAGATCAGCAAACCCAAAGTTTTAGCATAAGTAACGTTAACAAAAGGAAGGGTAGAAATGTCTAGAACAAATTAATTACCCTGACTTCATGACATTTCCAATGAATCGAATACTAGATACGAATTCCTAATAATCGTGTTGATTCCCATAGACTGTAAAAAAAATATGGACGTAGTGTCCGTGACGTCACTCATAGGATTCTGAAGTAGGGATGTTAACCGATGACCGTTTGACCGATGGTTGACCGTATCAACGTTAACCGATCAAAGTTGTCGGTAAAAAAAAAAAAAAAGTGATCTCTAAATTAGGCTATTATAGACAGTGGACTAAACGCTACTACAGTTAGCCATCTCATTTCAAAATCTTTTTGTGTGAAGTGAAAAAATCCCTCACACTCAATTTTTCATAACTCGACTGTTTGTACTTAATAAACCAATAAAAACATTTGGCGCAAGGTCACAGCGTTTGGGTTTGCACGCTCACAAGGTTTGCGGTTAGAGCCAGGGCAGACGACAGTATGAAGCGTGCAAAGAAAAGTAGTGTGTGGGACCATTTCACCAAAAAGAACGACACAGATGTAAGTTGCAACTTGTGTGATACGGTGCTTAATCAGAAGGCACACAGTGAGTTAGACCTGCCTTGGCCGGTGCGTCTTTTACGCTTTCTGAAGGTGCCTGTTTTATCCATTGGTTTTATCGTGTTGCAGTCTATTAGACAACACTCCGCATAAGATGGGCTTACATTTGGACATATATTACATCTACATTTCAGTGGTAACACATAAAGTGTTGATCATCATCTTTCTTTATTATTGTTAGCACTACCTCGAACTAAAGCAGCATCTCTTCGGAGCTGTCATTTTCTTAAATGAGCCGCGGCAATGTTTCAAATGAGCTTCTTACGCTAGACAAATGCCTTTATTTTCAACACGATCACCTTGTACCCAAACCATTTAGAAACTAAGGAGCCATTTGTCCTCCGATTACAAACAAGCTCCTCGGCGCCGCGTTTGCGGGACTCATGTTTCGCACAGTAGGGGATTTTAAAAAAGTGATGTGAGTGGAAGGCAGGCGGCGGCGCCGGGACAGTGTGTGTGTGTGAGAGCGGGAGGCAGAGCGGCAATGAGATGCGACAGAGTTGCGAAATTGCAGGTGCAGCTTGCGGCTGTTATTTCACATAGCGCAGCATATTTTAAACTAATCGGTCGGTCAAGAAAATTTTTAGTTTTCGCCATCCCTATTCTGAAGAGCAGTTTTGAAGCGGTAGGGTCGAGCTGGCCCCGGATAACAGAAAATGGGCAAAGAGGCGGGACGTGGGCGGAGCTGAGGTGACGTGATGACTAACAGACAGTAGACAAACGGCAATCACACCTGTCACTCAAAGTGGCAACGCCCTTAATTATGCAGAACTTTAAGGCTTTATATAATGTAAACAAATGAGTTATAAAAAATTCACCCCCCTCACAGTCGTCATGAAGGGCAAAATTAGCCGTATAGACCAAAAGCACAGTTTGTCCCAGACTGTAAACATGTGTTCTTCTGCTGTAAATTTGGGCATTTTAACATGAGCTCAATGAGATTCTGCTCCTTCTGGAGTCTGTCTCTAGTGGCCAGTGCATGAACTGCAGTTTAAGTCACTTCCGTATCGGCTTCAAGAGAAACTGCAGGAGGTGCCACTTTGTTGATTTATACAGATTTGCTAGCAAATTACTTTTAGAACATGTTTAACCAATTCACTGAAATAGGCCAATGACACAAATTAGACATCACTATGACTTCATCTAGCATGGAGGACGTTTTACTGCGCACAACAGCAACCTGATTATATATTTGAAAGCAAATCAAAACATTACAGAAATTTCGGACTTTTCTTTGAAATTCCTTGACATTTGTAGGATTATGGCCACACGTCCACCAAAGCGTTTTTATCCTGCTGAAACGTCTCACTGTGGGCGCTTGAGAGCGTTTTGGCAGCGGGTTTTTTTTCAGTTGAGACTCTTTGCTTGTTATGATACGGAATATCTGCGCAAGTGTTACTATATACACAATATATAGTTTGTTTCTGTACTGATTCTATATAAGAATGCCGATACAATGTAAAGTATTTGCTCTGGCTCTTGTTTTAAATGATTTTGTTATGTTATTATACTACTTGTTTTCATCTTTTGCCGTTGTACACGCATAATGTGGCGGTTGGTCAGTATTGTATTTGTCCCCTCCTCCACTGTGATTGGACGGCAGGGTGAAAAGTGACAGTGATGAGCGCTGAGTTTTGCTCAAAGTTGTACATTCTTCAACTCTCGGCGACCAGTAAAAAAAACGCTGAGCGCTTGAGCGTGAAATACTCGCTCAGCGCCTCGTTGCGCTCATGATGTTCAAAAAATGCTCCCATTGAAAACAATTGTATACGCCAGCCAGCCGCGTGAAAAAATGCTTTGGTGGACACACGGCCTATGAATTCTAGAGCACTAGAGCGTTTTTTACTGGTCGCCTAGTGGTACTGGTAATGTTTTTACTGGTACTACAACACAGATGTAAGATACTCTCTGTGAATGTGCAAGACTTCCGATTCAGCAGCCGGATATTGGTAAATAACTAGAATAAAATAGTGCAGTAAAGGATTTGCACAACAAACCAGTGATTAATAATAATAATTTAAACAAAAAGTTTAAAATGATGACAATAAATTAAAATAATATGGTAAGAAACACACCAGCTTTCAATTTAAAGCAGTATAACCCGGAAGCCGGGCACATTCAGTTTACTTTTATGTGACAAATAAGGTGGAAAGAGTGAACCACATGCTCCTGTTCTTCATTCTGACCTGTTCACTGGTGTTGTTGTTTTGCTCTCTTCCTGCAGGGCGGCGCTCTTCTCTGTGCGTTTCTGCGGGGTTGGCGACGCCTTTGAGTCCTGCGCAGCACTGCTCTTCCTCCAGGCAGCTACAGCCCCACTACCACCACCACCATCACCATCATCAGCGGGTTTTCTGAATCCTGCACTCTGATTGGATGAAGAGCCCACCCTCCTCAGCCCCCGCCCTCCGCTCGTATCCTCATCGGCATCTGAGGGTTTGAGGAACTTGTCCCTGAGGCTGGAGAGAGAGGAAGTGCTGCGTCTCTGAGACTGCGGATCCTCATCTCGATCCGGCCGGGATCTCGGATCGTGTTCATCACGGCCTCGAGAGCTCCTCTCAAAGTCTCGCTCTCTTTCTCTCTCAGCAGGTGGAGATCGGTTTTGTCGTCCTCTCTCCCTCCCTTCTTCTCTATCTTCTCTCCTCCATCTCTTTGTCCCGTCTTCCCTATCATCTCTCATCCATCTCTCCATCCCGTCTTCCCCGTCATCTCTCCTCCATCTCTCCGTCCCGTCTTCCCTGTCATCTCTCCTCCATCTCTCCCTCTCTTCTTCTCTATCGTCTCTCCTCCATCTCTCCCTCCCGTCTTCTCTATTGTCTCTCCGCCATCTCTCCCTCCCCTCGTTTCGGTCTCCTCTCCTCTCACCCCTCTCTCCTCTTCTCTCTCCATACGCAAGCTCTTCCGCCTCTCGCAGTCTCTTCTGGAATTCTTCCATGGACTACGGGGGAAAGAGAGAACCATCAAAACACATCTTAAGGCCAGTTTCCACCAAAAGCAGAACACATTCACTGGAGTTTAGTACGGGTCACCCCCGGTGTGAAACGGTGCATTGGAAGGCACTGATTACATTAAAAATATGCATATGGGTTTTAAAGAGTCGGCTTCCAGAAGTTAAAATACCCATGAGCTCCATATGTCAGCATCATTTCAATTAAATTAAAATTATGAGCTACACTACCCAGGAATCCTGAAGAAAAAAAAAACATATCTTTTATTTATTACATTTATCTACAACACACACACAAACATGAATGTCATATGAATATTATAATATTATAAGAATATATTATTTAATGAATACACGGACTAATAAACCTGCTGCCATCTGTGTCATTACTGTTAATCAAAGAACAAAAGAAACAGAAAATCACTCACTGCTCTTGACTGAGTAACTTTCATAAGGATTAATCTATATTTTATAGATACACCGATCAGGCATAACAAAGTGAATAACACTGATGATCTCTTCATCAGCTGTTAGTGGGTGGGATATATTAGGCAGCAAGTGAACATTTTGTCCTCAAAGTTGATGTGTTAGAAGCAGGAAAAATGGGCAAGCGTAAGGATTTGAGCGAGTTTGACAAGGGCCAGATTGTGACGGCTAGACGACTGTTCAGAGCATCTCCAAAACTGCAGCTCTTGTGGCTGTTCCCGGTCTGCAGTGGTCAGTCTATATCAAAAGTGCCCCAAGGAAGGACCAGTGGAGACCCGGCGACAGGTTCAAGGCTCATTGATGCTCGTGGGGAGCGAAGACTGGCCCGTGTGGTCCGATCAAACAGACGAGCTACTGGAGCTCAAACTGCTCAAGAAGTTAATGCTGGTTCTGATAGAAAGGTGTCAGAATACACAGAGCATCTCAGTTTGTTGTGTATGGGGCGGCACAGCCGCTGACCAGTGCCCATGCTGACCCCTGACCCCGCCCAAAGCACCAACAGTGGCACGTGAGCATCAGAACTGGACCACGAGCAATGGAAGAAGGTGGCCTGGTCTGATGACATCACGTGGATGGCCGGGTGTGTGTGTGGCTTACCTGGGGAACACATGGCACCAGGTGCACTATGGGAAGAAGGCGTGGCGGCGGAGGCAGTGATGCTGTGGGCAATGTTCTGCTGGGAAACCTCGGGTCCTCCATCATGTGGATGTTCATTTGACACGTCCCACCTACCTCAGCATTGTTGAGCCCATGTCCAGCCTTTCATGGAGACGGTATTCCCTGCTGGCTGTGGCTCTTTCAGCAGATAATGCGCCGACACAAAGCACAAATGCTTCAGGAATGAGTTTGAGGAGCACATCAACGAGTTTGAGGCGTTGACTTGCCCTCCAAATTCCCCAGATCTCAATCCAATCGAGCATCTGTGGGATGTGCTGAACAAACAAGTCCGATCCATGGAGGCCCCACCTCACAACTTACAGGACTTAAAGGATCTGCTGCTAACATATTGGTGCCAGATACCACAGCATATCTTAAGGGGTCTAGTGGAGTTCATGCCTCGACGGGTCAGGGCTGTTTTGGCAGCAAAAGTGGGACCAACACGTGTTATGCCTGATCGGTGTATAAAAAGAAAACTATGCAGTGTTATTTTACATGCTAATTTACTTATTTGTTCTTATTGTATTACTGCGCATTTCCTTGTCTTAAATAATGTTTGAATGTATATTAGTTAGTCTAGTTTATTAGTTGGTTGTTCTTGACAATATTGCATCCTTATTGGTTGCACTGAAGATACAGCATGACCAGTTTCATGAATGAACGGCTCTTCTTCAATCGCAGGGGAAGCAACCTTACAGTGTGTTGAAGTACAGAGAGATGTGTTTGGTTAGCACTGCCGTGTGTGTGTGTGTGTGTGTGTGTGCTCACCCCGTATCTTTCCGCCACCACGCTCTCCACACTGCGCTGCTCTCTGTCGGCCTGCTCTTTCATCCTCTGATAGGACTTCCTGAGCCAGCTCACCCCTCCATCATTCACCACTCCAGCTGAGGCAGAGAGAAATCTGTGTAAAACATCTGTGAAATAAACACTTCCCGCTCGGCGTGCACAGAGCACAGATAAGAGCGACTGCACTGTCAGCTTATAGTCAACATGAAACGCTCCATTCTAATAACGTGACAAATTTCTGAATGAAACAGTGCATTGACATGACAAGAAGATGATGCAGGGAATCAATCATGAAAAATGAAAGAGGGCGAGAGCAGCTGGTCGGCTTTAAACTCTCTCTCCAAGAGTCACAGCCAACAAAGCTTTTAGCAACTCGGGTTATATTATTAGTTTCACATAGTGCAGTTTTTAACTTGAAGTTTGGTCCAAATTGCAGCTTGTTTGTCCAAAAACAGATCTCTTACAAATCAAAAGGTTATCTGATCAACAGGGTTATTAGCGTTACAAAATCATTCCTGTTAAATGAAATAATACAGAAAAAAGTTAACTAAACGAAAATGTTATATGTTGCCTTGGCAATAAATTAAGTTTAAGCACTAAAATGATTCAATGGAAATAAATTAAAATTAAAACAGAAATAAAAATAAATTAAACCTAATTAGCAATATTAAAAAAACAACAACACAAGTTCATAACAAAATTACTAAAAATTTAACTAAAATTACCTTTAAAAAAAAATAAAAGCCAATTCAAAATATTAATACAATTATAATAAAACATAAATAAACAACACTGACATCAATGTGCCTAAACATAGTTTTCATTTTGGTTCATATTCACTCATCTACTCGCCTGTATATATTTTGCATCATCAAAAAGGTGTAAACTGAATTTAATCTTTTACTATCACTGTTTTAGTACATTAAGGCACTTTAAAGGTGTGTTGCACTAATTATTATTTAGTATTTATGGGTAGTTAATCTGTGTTTAAAATGAAGTGGTGCAACACAACTCTATTAAAAATAAAACCCAGATCAACAAATCCTTGATTAGCGTTAAACTTTGCTTAATTTAATCCTTATTGGTGCAACTCATGGAGCCCTGGAGGGCAAAACAGCCATAGAACTGCAGTACAAGCTTATCAATTTTCCATCTTAAAAACAAAAAGATGT